>JABXES010006162.1:0-27308 GCA_013375695.1 Dictyostelium brefeldianum
CAAATATATCGTGTGGTAATATAATTGGTGTATTTGGTATTGATCAATTTATATTTAAACAAGCAACATTGACAAACTCTGAAATTGCAAATATTATTAAAAGTTTAAAATGTAAAGTTACACCAATTGTTAAAGTTGCCGTAGAACCAAAGAATCCTGCAGATTTACCAAAATTAATGGAAGGTTTAAAAAGATTATCAAGAGATAGTCAATCAAATGTAATTACATATACTGAATATACTGGTGAACATGTAATTGCTGGTTCAACTGAATCACAAATTAACGTTGGTATATCTGATCTTTGTAAATATTTTTCAATGGAGGTCCAATTATCTGATCCATTCATATCATATAGAGAATCTGTTTCTATGGAGTCATCAAAGATATGTTTATCAAAATCACCAAATAAACATAATAGGCTATGCATGAAAGCAACTCCAATTTCATTGGCATTACAAAATGAAATTGAATCAAATCAAGATTTATTTAGTAATAGTTTGGTTGGTATTGGTACATCAGCAGCTGATGATATAAAGAATAGTTTAAAAAAAAGAAATCAATGTTTAGTTGATGACTTTGGTTGGGATAGTGAGGATGCACGGAAAATTTGGACATTCTCTCCTACAAATGTCAATACTTTTTTATATTCACAATCACCAATTGATTCACAATCATCAATTGATTCAACAAATATATTGGTTGATCAAACTAGAGGTGTTCAATATTTAAATGAAATTAAAGATAGTATTATATATGGATTTAATTGGGCAGTAGCTCAAGGTGCATTATGTGAAGAGCCAATGAGAGGTATAAGATTTAATTTAGTGGATGTTTCATACTTTTCAGATGCAATTCACAGAGGTGGTGGTCAAATTATTCCAACTTCACGTCGTGTAATTTATGGCTCACAATTAACTGCTCAACCAAACATTTTGGAACCGTTATATGAAATTGATATTTCAACATTGCTGCAATCAGCATTACCAGATATTTATCAATTAATTACAAAAAGAAGAGGTATAATTATTAATGAATATAAATCAAATTGTTTTAATTTAAATGGTAGTGGTGGGTCAAATAAATTTAATATCAAAGCCCATTTACCAGTTGCTGAATCATTTGGATTTGAAATAGAATTAAAGTTTATTTCGAAAGGTTTTGCATGGTTGGAACAATGTTCATTTAATCATTGGTCTCAATTTGGTAATGGTAGTATTGAAAAATCGGAAATTGCTTTAAAATTGGTTACCGAAATTAGAAAAAGAAAAGGTTTAAAATTAGATATTCCAACAATTGATTATGTATGTATATTTTTTAAATATTAATATATTAAATTTGCTCACCTTTTTACTAATATCAAAATATATTTATAAATAACATATATGCTATAGTATTTAGATAAATTATAATTTCTCTCAAACAAAAATAATAATATTATATAGATAATGAAAAAAAAAATTATTTTATTTATTCAAATCTCTTTATTTTATTTAGTTGTTACATTTTTAATATGCTTTGTATCTTTTTTATTTATAATTGGTGTTATTATATATATATTCCTTGTGATCTGTTTCCCGTGAGTTGTAGTAGTAGTAAAGTGAGTATTTAAATTATGAAATGATGTAATAATTCAACACCTGAACCAAGTACAATAACTATATTTTACAAAAATGCATTTGCAATATCTAGCAAATGCATTTGGTGTCTTGGCTGAATTATTACACCACTCCATTAAAAATGCTAAATTTATGAAATGAAATGAAATGAAATGAATAATAATTTTTAAATTATTTATAAAAAAGTAAAATCTATAATTATATGAAATGGAAACCTAATTTGAAATACTTTTATTTTTAATGATATACCTTAATATTATTAAGTTAACCTTAACATTCTCCAATCTAATAATAGTTGTCATGAATTTTTTATATGTTTTTTGTTGTTTCTACATATTAAATTATTACCTTCTGGTATGCTTCTAAAATTAAACTATTTTTATTGATAAAAATTTCAGAGTTGTGGAAAAAATATCTTATTAACAGCGACATTCTGGATTGATTTTTGATTTTCATATAAAAAAAAAAAAAAAAAAAAATTAAATTTTTAATTAAAATAAATAAAAAAAAAAAAAAATAAATAAATAAATATAATAAAATGAAAGCAGCAGTTTTATATGAAATTGGTACATTACCAAAATATGTTGAAGAATATCAAGAACCAAAAGAGACTGATGATACTATATTAGTTGAAATGATTGCATCAACAATTAAACAATTAGATAGAGGAAAGGTTAGTGGTAAACATTATCTTTCATATAAAGAATTTCCAACAACAATTGGTGTTGATGGTGTTGGTAAATTAGAAAATGGTCAATTAGTATACGGTATGGGTGTAACTGGTATGATTGCAGGTAAAGCATTAATCAAAAAAGGTGCATATGTTGAATTATCAAATGACTCTGATCCATATGTAGCAGCAGCATTACCAAATACATTATTAGGATCTGATATTGCATTATTGTATAGAGCACAAATTAAAAAAGGAGATGTTGTATTAGTTAGTGGTGCAACTGGTGTAACTGGTAAAATGGCAGTTCAAATGGCACGTATTCGTGGTGCTTCAAAAGTTATTGCAGCAGGTAGAAATGAAGAATCATTAAAAGAATTAGTTAAAGATTATGGTGCAGATGAATACATTGTATTAGGTGATGAACAATCAGTTGCAACTCAAATGAAAACATTATTAACTAAACAACCATTGGACATAGTAATTGATTATTTATGGGGTGCACCAATATCAATGATCATCAATGCAATTGTTGCTCAAAAAGTATGTCATACCACTAAAATTGTATCAGTTGGTGAAATGGCAGGTCCAAATATCACGTTATCTTCAGCAACACTTAGAAGTACCGCAATTGAATTATTAGGATCAGGTTTTGGTAGTTTTGAAGCATCACTCATGATTAAATATTACAGAGAGCATTTAAATGAATTAATTGGACTTGTCAAAGAAGGTAAATTAAAATTAGACATTAAAAAAGTTGATCTCAAAGATATTGAATCAGAATGGTTACCAAAAGCAAATGATGCATCAATTAGATTAGTTGTAAAAATATTATAAACAAACACACATACACATAATAATTTTTTTCATTCATTTTTATGTCCATGATTAGTTGTTTGCAAAAAATATTTTCACAAATACAAAAAATAACAAACACCCCCTCTCTCGCACTAAATAATAAATTAAAAAAACAAACACACTGTGATTTGTGTGTTTTTTTTTTTAAAAATTCTTTTTTTATATATTTTTTTAATTAAATTAAAAACAATTATTATAAAAAAAAAACTCATCAAATATATACAATTAAGTTAATTACTTTTTCTGTAAATAAATAAAAATGATAAATAATAGAAACAGCCCTATATTACAAATAAATGAATATCAAAAAAAGTCAATTGAATATTATAATAATGAAAAATATGTAGAGTGCATAACAATACTAAATAAAGTATTAGAATTAAATCAAAACGATATCATTGCTTTATGGTAATTATTATTTTAAATCTATTTAAACTCAATAATATATTTTATTATTTTTTTTTTATTATTTTATAAAAACATACACAAAACAACAAATTATTAATTAAATAAACAAAATAAATAAATATAAATATGTATATGTATAGTAATAGAGCAACTTGTAATTATAAATTAGAATTATATAAACATTGTATAAAAGATTGTGATCTTGCATTAACCAATGATGAAAATAATAAAATTGCACTATTAAGAAAATCAATGGCACTTCAACAATTATCAACATTTTCAACTTCAAATAATTATGAAAATGAAATTAATTCATTGAAATCCATTGCTTGTAATTCATGGGGTTATGTATCAATTAAATTGGATGACCAAGAAGAAGAGATATCAACTCAACCAATAGTAGTAGAGGAAGAGAAGGTGGAGAAAGAGGAGGAAGAATTTGAAATAATTATAACACCACAACAACAAATGTTAATATATCAAGAAAAACAACAAATTTATTTACAAGAACAACAAGAAATGATTGATGATTTATTATCTTCACCACCGCCACAAAGAGAAGAAGATAATGGGTGTCATGAAAATAATGATGAAGTTGCCATTCATAAATCTGAATCAATGGAAGAATTAAATAAATTATTAGAACAATTATCAACTGAAAGTATAAGTAATTTAATACAAGATGGAAATGTAAATGTAAATTCAGGAAATTATAAAGAAGCAATTGAAATATTTACAATGGTAATTGATGGTAATCCACTGATACCAAGTGCATATTTAGGTAGAGGTACATCAAATGCATTCCTTGGTCAATTAGATGAAGCAATTTATGATTTTTCCAAAGCAATTGAATTGGATAATACAAGTTCAGATGCATACAAAAGACGAGGTCAAAGTAAAGTAGCTAAATCAATGGAATATGAAGCATTGGAAGATTTTAATCAATCAGTAGCATTTGACAGAGAATCAGATTATGATATTTATTATAATAGAGGGTTGTTACATTATCAAATGAGGAATTATGAAAGAGCGTTAAAAGATTTTAGAAAAGTAGTTTCAATTGAACCATTACATAAATTGGCATGGAATAGAATTGGACTTTGTTTAAATGTTAATGGATATCCTATGGATGCATATATTGCATTTATGGAATCAATTAAAATTGATTCAAACTTTGAAGCATCATGGACAAACATTGGTCAGTGTTGGAAAGATATTGGAAAGTACCAACAATCATATGCTGCATTTTCAAAAGCATTAGAAATCTGTCCAAATTATAGTAACGCCTTACACTTACGTGGTATACTATTCTTTAACTCTGGTCAACATTTAAATGCAATTAAAGATTGGAATTCATTTTTACAAACACAACAAATTATTCAAAAACAACAAGGTAATGGTGGAGGTGGTGAATCTTCAGATACATCATCAATTATTGAAGTATTATCATTACGTGGTATTGTAAATCAATCTATTGGATCATTTAAAAAAGCTTGTTTAGATTTTGATTCAATATTAGAATCAAATCCATTATCAAATTTATTTTATCAAAAAGAAATAACACTTTTCACAAATCATAATATAAACAAACCAACAAATACATTTAATTTTGATCGTTCTCTAAATTGTTACTTAAAAACATTTCAATGTCAAAGATTACCACATAGTTCATTACCAAGTTCATTTAAAAAACAAGATTCAAATTATTCAAAAATTCAAGATATGGAATTAACTGGTGTAACTATAACAAATGATGAATTATATTTATTTAAAGAAGGTAAAAGAATTGGTCAACTATTACAATATGATTGTGATGGATTCTTACCAAATTCACGTCAAAAATTACAATGTGGATTAGCAGTATTGGAAATTGCACAAACATTAAAATTAAATTTATGGAATTCAAATAGTACAAAATATACATTAGATGGTAAATCAAGTTCATCAACTAATAGACCTCATAAATTTGGATGGAGGGATCTTTATGATATTGGTGTTAAATGGCGTCAAATATCTGAACCAAACGATCCAGTATGGTGGGGTGATTTATTATCACCAGAACAATTTGCAGAAGGATTTGGATCACATACACCATTAATTACAGGTCAATGTAAAGTTGTTAGATATTATCCAATGTTTGAAAAATCATTTGAAATCATGAAAATGTTATTACCAATTCAACATATTCCAACAGATTCAAATTTCCTTGAATCAATAGAAAAATCGACAAATTGTAAACAACTTTACAACGTAATGAAAAAAGATTTCTTTGTTGTAACACCATGTTATTCATCAACAAATGAAAATAAAGTTATGGAAGGTACTCGTTTAACATTACAATTTGTGAATCCAGAAGGTTATGAGTTTGCAATTCGTACTCCATCAACACCACAAAGATGGAAATTATATGATGAAGAATTAGATTGTATTTGGAATCAATTAATTGAAAAAGTTAAAATTTATAAAAAACATCAACAAGGTAGTAATAATAATAGTGGTAACAACACAAGTATAACATTGTTACTTGATGAAATTAGTGATTTAATTTTATCAATGACATTTTACTGGTATAATTTTATGCCATTATCAAGAGGCTCAGCAGCAATTGGATTCACTGTTTTGTTGGGTTTATTTTTATCATTGGATATTGAAATTAAATCACCAATACCAAAAGGTCAACAACCAGATTGGGAAGCAATACTTAGACCAACTACAACTTCTTTTATAAATGTAATTAAACCATGGTTATATCCATCAAGATCAAATACAAATTGCCAAATTACAAACCTTGTATCTTCAAAATTTAACACTTTTAAAAAGATGATTCAAATCTTAAATAATTCAAATAATTAACATACACTTTCCTTTAAAAAAACAATCATACATCACAAAATAAATAACATAAATATATATAAATTAACAACATTACCAAATATTTATTTGTAAATAACAATAATAAATTATTACCATTAAAAGATATATATGTGTGTTGTTTTTTTTAAATTTAAAAAAAACAACACACATATATATCTTTTAATTTTTTGGTAATGTAAAGACAAGAGTGTGTGTTGATAATTTTTAAATTTTATAATTAAATTTTACAAATTTGGTAGTTATTTATATAAAAAAAAACACACATATTTAAATGATTTATTAAATTAAAAAAAAATTAATTATCATTAAATTATTGTAATTATTATAGTATTATAAAAAGTTAAATTTAGTAAAAAATAGATATGATAAAATTAATAATTTTAATTATTTTTAGTTTAATATTAATTAATAAAGTAAATTCAAGAGATGCACAATGTCCATTAATTAGTTTATTAAAAATTGGAGATGATTGTAAAGCAAGTGCACAATGTACATATCCAAATATATGTAAAGAAGGTAGATGTAGTGAAATTGTACCAGTTGGTGAATCATGTTCATCGGATGAAGAATGTGGATTATTCTTTAATAATATTGGTAAATGTTTTGAAGGTACATGTGATATAAATTTAAAAAATGGTGATGATTGTGGTGAAGGTCATAGTGGTCGTTGTGGTGAAGGTTCAATATGCAAATACTATAAATGTCAATTGGAAACTGGTAATTGTACAACAGATTTAGAATGTCCCTTTAATAATTATTGTGAAGAACACTCAAATACATGTACACCAGTTGTATTGGGTAATCAATGTAATAGAGATACAATGTGTCCAATAACTCATATTTGTAACAAGAATGAATGTGTTGCTAAATATTCAAGAGAAACTGCATCGCCTTGTAATGGTAATGCGGAATTATGTGATGTGTTCAATGGTGATGAATGTGATAAAGTAAATAACATATGTAGACGTAATGATCGTTATGGTACTGATTGTTATGTTGATGGTGATTGTTCATCTGGCAAATGTATGTGTAATCATGATGGTAATAGACAATGTGTTGGTCCAAACACTACAATGGTACATGATTCGTGTTTGCAAGGTATAAATTCATTTGTAAAATGTATGAAAGATAATCGTTGTGCATCCATTTCACCATTAACATGTAAAGCATGTTTCACAATTTGGGAATGTTATAGATATAATTGTTTTGCTTCTGAAAATTATAATCAACGTAAAACTGAATATTACAATTCAATTAAATGTACAAATAATCTAGTAAATTCTGATGCAAATGATTCAAATTATGATCCAACAGAAAATGGTGAATCATCAAGTACATTAGGTGTATCTTCAAAAACAAACAAAAACAAAAATTCATCCTCAATCTTAACAATTTCATTTACACTTACTATTTCAATTGTATTATTAATTTTATCAATTTTATAAATAAACTTTAAATAAAACTGTTTACATTTTAAAGTATTTTATTGATTTTTTTTAATTGTTGTTAGCATATTACATCCTTTTGCAATAGTGGAAATGGTCTATAAGTTTACCCATTGGTATTATTTGAATCCAATGATATGCATAATGAATTCACCTTTATTTCCACCATCTTTAATTACTCCGGGAACACATCCATTACAATCACCAAATGAAAATATATGTTTAAGTGAATTTAAAATGTTTAGGTCATTATCTTTGTATCTTTATATGTATATGGAAAAAAACAATATGATTCTACCTTTCCTGGTTAATTAATTTCATTGAAAATATATTGTTGTTGTATTTTTTTATATATTTTTTATTCATTTGGTAAAAATAAATATTGAGAAAAAACATAAAAATTAATTTTTTTAATTATTTATTTGCATTTATTTATCGATAAAATTTGGAATTTTGTAAAGTTTTTATTTAAATTTTAAATGTATCTTGTGTATATTATTTGTATATTATTGTATATTATAATTTATTTATTAACAAATTACACAATCATAAGGTAATTCTTTACTTTTTGGAAGTCTTAAACCATTTATATAAATATCTGGACCTTCATTACATTTACTATTATCTCCATTTGTATTTGATTTAGCATTTGATGGTAATGCTGATGATATACCATTATTAATCATATTATTATTATTATCGATTTTTTGATTTACTGAATTTGAAATATTATTTGATGATCCTAATATTGAAATGTTATCTGTTGTTTTTGTTTGATCAAAAGTTTAAAATATTAATATTTTGTGTAAATTACAAATTGTAATTCAAACACAAACAATTGTTGTAAAACACTATACATACTTATAATTGTCATTTTTATATATATTTATTTATATATTTATTGATTTTGATATTTAAAATGAATTAAAAAAAGTTTTTATATTTTTAATATTTTTTTTGTTGTTTTAATATTAAAAATTATTTTTATAATTTGGTTTCTATTTGTTTATTTAATGTGTGGTATGTGTGTTTGTTATTTATTTGTGTTGTGTGGGTATTTTTTTTGAAAATGTGTGGTTTTTGTGAAATTATGATAAAACAATAAAGGAAATAAATGTTATAACTGTTCTTTTTGAAATTTCAAAGGGTTAAATTTTAGATTAATTAAAAAAAAAAAAAAGATGTTGTTGTTGTTATATTTATTATTGTTATTCAGTATATGTAGTTTTATTTTGTGGTTTATGGTTTTTATTTATTTTTTTTTGTTTTAAATTTTATTTTTTAAATTAAAATTTATACCAAAAATATATTATTATTATTTTATTTTTTTTTAAACATGAATTTATAGTAATTACTATTTATTTAAAATGTTTTTAAAATTTAAAATTAAATAAATACAAAAATAGAAAAAAGCAGCTTTTGATTTGTAAAAAAAAGAAAAAAGTAATAATAAAGCTAATACAAATATATAAATACACATTTAAATTATACATCATCATAATCATCATTTCTATTATAAACACCCACACCACATTATATATATATATATATATATATAATAAATAACCACATATGTGTCCCCACAAATTAATCAAATATCCATTCCCATTTTGGTTAAAATTTTAAAGAATCTTAGAGATCAATTACTTACAAAAAATACAAATATTTTAATATTTTTTTAAAAACATATAAATTAGTATTTTAATATTAATATGTAGTACAATGAAACATTAATGTGTGTTTACCTGTTTGTATTGGTGTTTGCAATATTTAATTGTGTATACACATGTACCACTCAATATACACATTCCTATTTAATACACAATATAAAATATAAAATATAAAAATTTAATAATATGTGTAGTATTTTATATTTAAAATTACCTTTTTTAATCATTATTAATAATCATCAAAGATCTTTACAAAAAAAAAAACATTCACACACACATAACTTTAAATATATAACACACCACTATCTGTTATTTTTTTTTAATATTTTATAACCACTCACCTCTGTCAAACAAAAAAAACAATTAATTAAATAAGGTTTATTCTATTTTTTGAACCACATATATACAATATTAACATATTATAATCTAGATTTTAAAGAAATTAATCGGTTGATGTTAGTTTATGATGTGTGGGTGTCAAAAATAAAAAAATAAATAATTTGCAATTATCATTGAGACGTGATAAGATACCCAATTGGGTCAATATTTAAATAATAATAAAATTTAGAAAATAATAAAATATAACCTTCCCCCACTAAATTAAAACAACAAATAATTTTATTAATATTAATAATAATATTCAAATATTGTATATAAAAGGAGTATGAAGATCAAGTGCTTGTGACAAAATTAACAACAATAATATTATTACGAATTTTTTTGTATTTTTTTAAAAATGAAAATGTATTCAATTATCTTATTTTATTTATCACGTATAATTGGTAATTTCTTGAAATTCAAAAAAAAAAAATAATAATCTAGATCAAACAAAAATAAAAATTAAAATTTATTTGTTTTAGATTTATTTAAAAAAAAAAATAAAGGGGAATAAAATAGTAATAATAATAAATAAATTGTTTTGTTGTGAATATTTAAATTATTTTTATTTTGTTGTTAGCATAGTAATTAATAATGAATTAATGAGAGTAGTGTAAGATAATTGAATACATTTAATGATGAAAAAATGAAATATTATTGATTTGTTTGTTTGTTTGATTATGGTTAAAGATTTTAATATTTCTTTTTAGCACCAACAGTTTGCCAACCATCAGCATCTTTTTTATCATCTTTTTTATCATTTCTCCAACTATCATTGGATTCACCTTGACCAGTTGATGGTCTACCAAAACCACTTGATCTTGGACCGTCATTGTTATCACGTCTTGGACCACCGAAACCAGTATCTCTTGCTGGTGGTGCATCATTACGACCCCAACGATCATTTGAATCATTGTTATTGTTATCACGTCTTGGACCACCAAATCCTGAATCTCTTGCTGGTGGTGCATCATTACGACCCCAACGATCATTTGAATCATTGTTATTATCACGTCTTGGTCCACCGAAACCACCTTCATCACGTCTTGGTGCACCGAAACCACCAGATTCTCTTCTTGGGCCACCGAAACCACCTTCATCACGTCTTGGACCACCGAAACTACCTTCGTCACGTCTTGGACCACCGAAACCTGAATCTCTTGGTGGTGGTGCATCACTACGACCCCAACGATCATTTGAATCATTGTTTTCACGTCTTGGACCACCGAAACCTGAATCTCTTGGTGGTGGAGCATCACTACGACCCCAATTGTCATTTGATTCACGTCTTTGACCACCGAAACTACCTTCATCACGTCTTGCTGGTGGACCATCATTACGACCCCAACGATCTTCATCATCAGCACCACGACGACCACTACCTCTGTTATTGCTACCCCAACGATCACCAGATGATCTATTATCACGACCTTCATCATCATCATCAGCTGGTTTCATCTTTCTTGATGGTGGAACGTATGGTGCATTCTTTCTATCATTTTCTTCTTTTTCTCTTGCAATTCTTTCTTCTTCCAAACGTTTCTTCTCTTCTTGATCTTTTCTTGCTTTTTCTTCTGCAGCAGCGATACGAGCTTGTTCTTTTTTGTGTTTTCTTTCGTTCAATTCTTTTTCTTGTTGTTTGAGGAACTCTTGGAAACGTGCTTCTTGTTCTTTTTGAAGTGCTGGTAATTGTTTCTTTCTTTCGTTCAATACTGAATCTGTGAATTTTTGGTAATCATCAATGATACGACCAAGACGTTTCTTTTCACTCTTGTTACGTTCATGGATTGCTTTGTGAGTTTCAAGATAATCATTTTGAGTTTTTTCAAAGTATTCTTGATCTTCAACTTTCTTGGTTTCTTGAAGTTTTTGAACGACTGGTAATTCTTCTTCACGATATGCACGTTCAAGAATGTACAATTGTTTACCGAGTTTACCAATTTTAGCTTTCATTTCAACCTTGGCCTTATCAATTGCATTGATAGTTTGATCCAATGCATTAACTTGAACAACTGCTTCAGCTTGTTCTTTTTCTCTACGTTCCATATCTTCTTTGATACGTTGTTGATCACGAACTGCTTTTTCATGGATTCTCTTTTGATGTTCCTCTTGTTCTCTTTGTTTTTTAATACGATCTTGTTGTTCCATGTAAATCTTTTTCTTTTCAATGATCTCTTTACGAGCGAGAATACGACGATGTTCATCTTGAAGTGAATTAATAATTTTAACGTAAACTTCTTTCTTTACTTTATCATGTTGTTGTTTCTTCTTTTCTGGTTCAATCATTGATAATGCTTTACCAACACCACTTGCAAGATTTGAAAGTTGATCAGAGATTTTAGCACTATCGAAATCGTAATGACCAAATCTAATTACACCATTTTTATGATCGATACGAGCACCAATAAGTTTTCTTTTAATTGCTTCAAGGAGATAAAGTTCAATTTGATTTTTACCATAGAATGGTACTAATTTAATGAATTCTTCAATTTTGATAACTTCATAAACTTTACCAACTTGTAACGCAATCTTTGTGAATACAACACGAAGGAATGGTTTAAGATATTGATTTAATTGTGGATGACCTTCAATGAATTTGATCTTTGGTTCTAAAAGTTTAGCAAACATCAATGGTGATGTTTTCTTTTCAAAAATGGCAAATAAATCTGCAAGTTCTGGGTAAACATCATTTGTAACTTTTTTAACGTCAACAAGGAAACTTTCACGTTTTGGAATGGATTGTAATGATAACAATGATGCTAATCCCATGGCTCTTTGTGATTGTGAATCAAATTGGAGTAATGATGAATTTTGAACAACATCTTGAATTGGAGATGAAAGGGCAGCAACTAACAATACACTTGAATACAATTGTGAATCCTCTTGAGTGAAATTCATATTGTAATTCTTATTGTAAAAGTAATGTTTATGTAATGCATAACTGTGGAGTAAATGTGCATTGGTAATCCAATAAACTTGTGCCAACTTTTGATAATATGTTGCTAATACAACTGGTTTTGGTTTGACCAATAATGAAAATAACATTAAATTGATATCTTCAATTGATTTGTATGCAATATTGAATAAACCCAATGAAATTGCAACACTTAATTGATGGAATCTAATTTCAATATGTGTATTAACTGTATCTAATGATGGTACCTTGAATAATGATTCAATACTTGATCTAAATGTTTCGGTTAATACCATAAAATCTGGTTTTCTTTGATATTTCAAACAATAATTTAATGCTTGAATTGAAATTTTCTAAAATAGAGTAATAAAAATAAATTAATTAGTATATGATTAATGTGTGTTTGTTATACATATACATACGAGTAAAGTAGAATCAAATCTTGAATGATCAAATTTACTATGTTCAAATTTAATGTTTTGACGAGTTAAAACTTCAATCATTGCTTTGAAAGCTTCAAACAAGTATTTCATGAATGAAAAGAGAATTGTTTGTTGTGGATCAATGAGAGTGATTTCGTTTGTTTCAATTGGAATGGTTTCAGCTTGAACTTTATCTAATGCTTCTTTCATTTCATCGACTTTAACTTCAATTGGTGCAATGATTTCTTTGAAAATGTTTTCTAATGGCACAATTGAAAATTCTTTTTGTGACATAATTGATACTTTGAAATGATGAATACCATCTCTTAACGATTGATAATCTAATGTTTCTGCACATAATGAAACGTATAATGACATAACTTGCTCTAAACTTGAATGCCATTGACTACGATCACTTAATAAATCTCTTAACACTGAAAGTGCTCTTAATTTTGATCCACTTTTAATTAAATCTTGTGCTTGTGTTAATGCATGCTCATTTGCAACTAATGTTTGATGTTGTGATGACATGTTTAATTTATTTATTAAACTATCTTTTCAAAAAAAGAAAGATTAAAAAAAAAAAAAATTAAAAGATAAAAAAAAATAGTTTTGCGAAAAAATTTTGAAAAAAAAAAAAAAAAAAAAAAATACGTGAAATAGTAGAGAGAAGTTCAAATAAATAAAAAATTAAAAGATAATTAAAAAACTAAATAAAGAAATAGATAAATTAATTTGTATATTTAATAAAATTTCTATTAATGATTAACAATTACTAATTTAAAAATAGTATTTTTCATTTTTATTTGAACTTCTCTCTACTATCGCACACCAACACTGATTTCACGTATTTTTTTTCAATTTTTTCAAAATTTTTTTATGAGCATAAAAAATGAATTTTTTTTTTTTTTTTTTTTTTTTTTTTTTTTTTGTTTTATTGATTTTTTCACCAACTAAATTTATTTATATATAAAAAAAATAGAAAACAGATAAATTGGTTTTTTAATTACATTATATATAATTTAAAAGAATGAGTCAAACAACTGCAGCAACTACTGGTAATACCAATAGTAATAACAACAACCGTAATAATAAAGGTGGCAAAAACTATCAAAATAGAAACAACAACCAACAACAACAACAAAATGGTCAACAACAAAATGGTGGTCAACAACAACAACAACAAAGAAATAAACATCAAGGTGGTAGTGGTCAACATGGTAATCAACAAATGACAAATAATCAACAAGGTGGTCAAAATAAACAACGTAAACAACCAATTAACGTTGAAAGTTTTCCAATTAATTTATCACCACAACAAGTACAACAATTACAAGCATTCCAACAACAAGCTCAACAAAATCCATCAGCACAATTCCAAAGTAACTTTTTACCACCAGCAACAGCTTTATACACACCAGTAATCAATTACTTTATAAATTTATATAATAATTTCAAATCACAATCACATCAAGATATATTAGTTTCCTACGATTCATTTTTCAAATCATGTGAAACCTACTATCCACATTGCGCATTACCAACAATTGAAAACCTTATTCCAATTCTTGGTGATAAATTTGAAGAATCATCATTCACTGATCGTTTCTTTGTACTCTTATACAAAGAAATCTATTATCGTTATTATTATGCTCTCGTTTTTCAACCAAACATCAACACCTGTGTTGAATCATGGCAAAATTATTATCAAATCTTTCATACATTATTAAGTAGGTAACAGCAATAGTAGTAATAACATCGTATTACCATCATCATATGATATTAATATTCTTTCTTTATTTGTTTGATTACAGGTGCCAATTCACCAAATGACGTTGAAATTGATTTACCAAATGCATGGTTATGGGATCTTGTTGATGAATTTGTTTATCAATATCATACTTTTGCTAAATTTAAATTAAAGAAACAAGATGTTGACTTTTTATCAGAAAATCCAGAAATTTGGGATACAACCAATGTAATTCGTTATCTCTATTACATTATCAAGAAATCACAAATTTTCAGTGCAAACACCAATAGATTTGAAACATCATCTGAAGATTTTTGTTCACATCCAGTTTATAAAATGTTGGGTTATTACAGTGTTATCAGTTTAGTTCGTGTTCAATGTTTATTGGGTGATTACACATTGGCACTTAAAACTTTGGAACTCATTGACATGGGTAAAAAAGCTATGTACACCTATGTAACTGCTTGTCATATTACCTTATACTACTATTTAGGTTTTGCTTATCTCATGTCTCGTAAATATAATGAAGCAACAAAAGCATTAAATACAATTTTAGTTTCTGTAGCTTCAAAATCAAAATCTCAAAATTTCCAATCTGATCATGTATGTAGCCAATAGTATATATATATATATATATATAAAGATAATAATGATGCAATTTATTAACATGCAAAGTACCTTATAGAATGAAAAAAAAACAGATAAAATGTATGCACTTTTAACAATTTGTCAAGCATTATATCCAAACAAGATTGATGAAAATGTTAGTAATAATTTAAAAGAGAAATTTGGTGATAAATTATTAAGATTACAAAAAGGAGATCTTACAGTTTACGAAGAATTGTATACATTTGCCGCACCAAGATGTATTGGACCAGTACCACCTTACATTTCAGGTTTCAATGTAACAGCATTAGATCCACATCGTCTTCAATTATCATTGTTTTTAGAAGAAGTTAAACAACAATCACTCTTGACAACTATTCGTTCTTACATTACATTGTACTCTACAATCTCAATTCAAAAATTGGCAACACTCTTACAAATTGATCCAGAAGATCTTCGTGTCAAATTAACTTGTTACAAACATAAATTGTTTAACGTACTTGGTAAAGGTGAAACTAAATGGAACAATCAATTGGATATTGATTTCTATATTGATCAAGATATGATCCATATTGATAATCGTCTTTACGCTAAAGAAACTGATTCCTTCATTAATTCTATCCTTAAATTTGAAGGTTCTTTAACTCCAAGTTATAATTGGATGTAAAAAAAATAATAATAGTAAATTAATTATCAATCGCCATCATCGACTACCACAACTCACACACTTATATTTACACAACAAACAACACAACAAAAAAAACTATAAAAATAAAATAAAAAAAAAAAATAAAGAATTATATAATATACACTTTTAAAAAAATAAGTATCTGTAATTGATAATCTTAAATATAATAATAATATCTTTGTTTAAGAAAAAAAAAAAAAATTATTATATAGTGTATATATTTATATATATAAATAACTACTAAAATTAAAAATTTTTGGTATATTCGAATTTAAATATAACATTCTAAGATTTCTTTCTATTAATTATAACTATTTTTCGTCATGCATTGAAACATATCGTTATTTATTTTCGTGAATACTATGAAAACTATTTATTTTTTTTTATTTTTTTTTTATATTTTTTGGTCTGAAAAGGCAATAAAATCTTTAATAAGCACCCATTTTTTTTTTTTTTTTTTAATTTTTTAAATTTTTAAATTTTATTCCAATTCTTCACACATAGGGTAGTATTAATAATTATTTATATAGTATCTTTATTAATAATTTAATTTTATAATAAATTCGTTCGACAATTGTGTACGAGCAAGCCATTGTTATCGGAGAAAAAAAAAAAATATCTAAAAAATCGGTTTTTATCAAACCTTTCAAAAGCACGTGTCTCTAAAAATAAATACGGCGGAAAAATAAATTCAAAGGTAAGCTCAATGTCAACTTCATAAAAATAAAAAATATTTTTTCCATTCATACTGGTTAGAAAAATAAAAGACACACATATAAAAAAACACAGATATATTTGATATCACACCAGTACACACACACAATCAATATTAATACATTTTTTTTAATTTAAATAAAAATCAACAATTATTTTTTTTGTTTTGTTTTTTAAAAAAAATATTTCGTTTTGTCTCATTCCAAAAGAAATAATAATTTATAATAATAGCAATAATATTTGTAATAATAAAATAGTAAAATATATTTATATAGGCATAACAACTATAGTTTATACAATAATAATAATAATATATACATATACATATACATATACATAATAAATTCATGAATATATAATATAATAAAATGGAAAATAATAATAATAGCATCGAAATCGAAGATGGTGTAATATTAACAGACAAGGATGGTGAAGAAAAGACAAATTTAACAACTACTACAAATACAAATACAAACACAAATACTTTAAATAGTTCAGGAGCAGATTATCCAGACGATTTGGATGAATCAACTGAATACTCTTCATTAAATAATAAAAAAAGTATTAGAAATTTGCCATCTGATTCACCTTCACCTTCACCATTATCACCAACACCAATATCACCAACACTTTCACAATCATCAAATAATATTAATAACAATGAAGAAAAAGAAGTTCCTTTAGAAACAACAATTAATATTAGTGGTTCAAATACTGGTTTATCAACATCTTCAACATCAATATCAACACCAACAATAACATCATTAAATAATAGTATCATTGCTGAACAACCAGGTCAAACTATAGACACTGAAAAATTAACAAATGATGGTATTCATTCATCAAAAAAAGATAAGAAAAAGAAAGCAACTGAAACAACAATATCATCCTCTTCCTCCAATTCCTCCTCAAATAATGATAATGATAAAAAAGAAATCAATATTGAAAAAAGTAACACTACATTTGAAATTTCAACTGATAATTTGGAAATCAGTAACAATAATAATAATACAACAACAACTACAACAACAACAATAACAACATCAACATCAACTACAAATCAAAAAGAATTATCAAATAGTAGTAACCCAAACTCACCAGAGAGTTTAAAAATAGAATGTGATTATTAAATATTAGAATTTACATACCCTCCCCTTCTCCATTATCATCATCATAATACAATACACACATACAAAAACACACTCCATACATTCACATACACCATACATACACATATATTCATAATTGGTTAAACAATACAACAATTACTAATATTTTTATTTAATTTATTAATTTCTATATAGATCGAGATAATATTACACCAATTGAAGAAGATTATGATAGAAAACAATATTTTGAATATAGAGATTCACATAGAGAAAATGGAGAAATTGGTACACCTACAATGAAAGCGGAACCTGATATCAATAAAAAATATGACGATGCAAATAAAGAAAGACATTTAAAAGAAACAACTAAATGGGGTTACTTTAAATTTTTATTCAATAAAAATAAGTACAGGTGGGATATCAATGTAAATCCAAGGTTTTATTTAGCTGCTCAAATTATTACAAGATTTGGTTTCCTTTCAAAAAGTAAGATATAAAAATAATGTGATAGCAAGATAAATAGACATGTGATATTAATATTATTTATGAATGTTATAGCAATTTTATATTGTTCATTAGGTGTATTATCATTAGCAGCAGCAGTTGATAAAGAGAGAGAAGTTCAAGGACCAGATGGAGTATTTGAAGAGTTACAAGAAATGTTTAGTGGTGGTGTTATTATATTGTTGTTACTTGGTTTATGGTCATATGGGTGTTGGGGTATATTTTATATTGTTTTCGATGTAGATCAATTAGGTTATAAAAGTGCAGGTGCTATTCTTAAAAGATTTGGTAGAATATTTTCATCGGGTTTTTATTTTGTACTTGGTGTTGATGCAGCAAGAGTACTTGCACATACAAGGAAACAGGAAAGTGGTACATCTCATATATTAGGGTTCCTTTATGACTATATTATTGGTCAAATTGTAGTTTGTGTATTAGGTGTAACATTCTTTGTGGTATCAATAGTGTATTTAGTATACTTTATTAAACCAGATAAATTCAAGAGAGAACTTTCAACTGAACGTATGAATAAATATTTATATTGGAGTGCATTAGGGTTTGCTAGAATTGGTGCTGTTGGAAGATCAATGTTTTTTGGTGCATTTGGTGGTGTATTAATTAAAGCAGTTGCAGATATTCATAGAGGTCTTGAACCTGATACTGGATTGTTAGGTTTCCAAGGTGTTTTCCAACAAATTGCAATTTATAATACTTCCTTGTTATTCATTATCGCTATTTTAATTATGTTTTATGCTCTCTGGTGTTTCTGGTTAATGTTTTTCAGAAGATTGCCTGCTCATCAAGATGCTGTAACTGCTCGTGCTTTGCTAGGCACTAAAATTAATAAGAAATATGTTTTCAATGGTATCTTATTCAGAATTAAACGTAACAAAGATGAACCAGATTCCGATACTGAAGATGAACATCATGATCATGCCAATAATGATGGTAATGGTAATAATTTAGAAGAATTAAATAATAACAACAATAATCAAATTGATCAAGAAAAAGTTGTATAAACAAATAAATAACAAATATATAATAACAATAAATAGAATAATATAAGCATAAAATTAAAAAATAATTTATTTTTTTGTATTATGTTTTTAACATTCAACACGATATGGCATTGGATCTTCTTTACCAAGTTGACAGCCTTTAATTTCTTCAATTTCACATGAACCAGTTGGATCACAATTGTAGACTTCAGGTTTACCATTATCACATTGATATTTATTTAAAGAATCAGCGAAACCATTGGTATAAAATATTTGATAAGTTGGACCTGAGCAATAGTAACTGTAATAATAGTAATAGTATGAAATTGCTTGATCAGGAATTGATTTACCAGATTGAATTACTGAATTAAATGAAAAGAATTGTGAATCAAAGAATGAAAATGATGTACATTCACCAATTGGGAAAAAGTGTACAATTGGATTTGTTAATGAACAATTGAAACCAAAATAAGATACCATTAAATTTGAACTTGAATTGGCGAAATCTAATTGATAACAATAATCACCAACTTGAATTTGTGTACCACATGGTAAATAGTAACCTTGTCCTACAACTTCACTTTCACAAACTGGTGTATCTTGACTGTTATCTGAACTACTTGTTTGACCCATTGGTGTAATTGTAACGTATCCAGTTACTGCTGATGCAACATTAATAAATGTTAAAACTGTTAAAATTAAAATTAATAATTTCATCATCTTGTTTCTTTATTTGTATATATATATTTATATGTATGATTAAAAGGCACTCTTAATAACAATGGTTGTTAAAAAAAAAAAAAAAAAAACTAAATCATCTTGTGGCTAGTATCTTTTTTTTTTTTAATCATAATAATCAATAATATTATCAAATTTTTATACAAAAAAAACGAGCTGGTTTCGAAAAAAAGATATTATTTTCCGACTTTTAATCTTTATAATAAATTTAACAATTGTGATAACTAATTATTTTGAGTATGTTAACAACAGACACACAATAACAGTAGAAAATTAATTTTTTTATTTGTTGTATTTCTAAAGTTTTTATTTTTGTCACATTTTTTTTTTTTTTTGATCTTTTTTTTTTTTTGACAAACGATGGAGATACATAAATTATATAAAAATATATTTAATAATATTGTAATATCAAAAATAATATGGGGATATGTTAGATATGAAGGAATTAAAGGAGATGATATATACAAGTATTATAATCAAATAGTTGGTAGTTTTAGGTTATTTGATTTAACAGTTGGTAAAATGTTATCGTTGAAAATGTATAGTTTATTTGATGATTTATGTTCATTTTATTTTCAAACTGTAATAAATAATCAAGATAGATATTGGGAATTTATAAAATGTATGCAATTATCAAAGGAATATGATATAATTGAACTATTAAGATATAAACAATTGGGATTTACAAGATTTAAATTATTTTTTAATCATTTTCAATCACAATTTCAGTTATATAATCGTCATGTATTATCATCAAGTGCATCAAGTGGTAATTTAGAAATTTATAACTTTTTAAAGAATATTAAATCATTTTCAACTTTTAAAAAGAGTTCAGATTCAGTTCAAAACAGTGTACCAAATAATAAATATGAATTAACTTTATCGCTATGTGGTGGTCAACAGAGTAGAATAAAAGCAAGTGTTGATAGTGATTATATAATTGCAGATTATGAATGTGGTAATAATATAGAGATATTCAATCATATTTCCAACTCATTCATTAATCCAACATTCAAAATTGAACATTATAATAATAATTCAATTTTAAAAGAATTTGAAATATTGGTTCAAAATCCTGATAAATCATGTCACATGCAATTTATAATTAATACATTTTCAACACAAATTCTAGAAGATAGCAATGATGGGTTAATACCAAAAATGATATTGATATCATTAGTTTACTCAAGTTTTGAATTGGCAGAAGCAATTATTACAACCGGTTTGGTCAATAAAACAAATCTAGATGTTTATTATTCAGGTTTACCAATTGGTACAAGTGGTACAAATAAATCAATTGATTTTCAAATATTAAAATATTATTGGGAAAATGATAAAAGAGAAATAAATAAGAAATTGCCAAAAGGTCATTGGAAATTATTCAATTTTAATTTTCATTCTGTAAATTATAATGTTGATCAAATTAAAGAATGTTTAAATTCATTTAAATATATACCATCATTTCAAGAGTTTAAATATTTAATTGAAAATGAAATTAAATTTAATAAAGTTCAATTTAATTGGGTTGGTTTACTGGAGATGATAACAAGTTCATTTAATTTACAATATTTAGAATATATATTGGAATACATTAAACAAGATGAAAGATTAAACGAAAAAATTATATTACCACCAGTTTGTTTTGATACAAGGTATGAAATTGTTAAATTCCTATTTGACAATGAAATAAATTACAAGTCTATTCAATTTAGTAGAATTAATTTAATGGATTATAAAAATAAGAATTTATTTTTTGGTGATGTTGATTCTGCAATTGAATTCTACAATCAAAGTAAACTCAAAGGAAATCATAACAATAAATTTTATTTAATGGAAAACGGTGTATTTGAAAATGCAATTGAAAAAGGTGATTTCAATTTTATTCAATTTTTAAATTCAATTGATAAAATACCAAAAATTGATAAATTACAATCATACTATAAATCATTACCTTCAAATACATATGAATCATTTCAAATATTTAGATTGTTATCACCACATTCTACAGTATTCCAAGAATCATTTTACTTTATTCCATTTTTATTAAAAAATCCAATGATTCGTCATTACTTTATCTGTATTGGTAAATGTAATATCGTGGAATCAATTTGTAAAAACGATATTTTTCAATTTAAATTGTATTATAAAACATGTTTAAACACACTACCAGATAGTTTTATATTGGATTGTTTACAAGAATCACCAATTAGAATTTTAAAATATATGATGAAAAAACAAATAAAAATTTCAACTTTATCAAACACTGGAATTGTTGATGGTAATGGTAAAAAACAATATAAATCATTACAAGGTTATTTCAAAACACAATTTTCAAATAGATTACAATTCATAATTGTTAATGATCCATTTCTAATTCAAGATATTGATAATAATGATATTGTTTTAAAAATAATTTATCAATCATGCAAATTAAAAAATACAATTTATTTAAACTCAATATTGGTACATGGTGAATACAGCAATGAATTTAAACAATTTCTACTTTTAAAAGTATTGGTTATATCAATTTTAAAATTTGAAACTATTGATAACCAACTACCATTTTGGTTTTTAAATTTAAATTATCAAATTGATTTATTTCAAAATGTTAATATTAATAATTCATTCTTTACGGTACATGTATTAGACAATATTGATATTCAATTACTATTAAAGAACTATAATTCATTCATTACACCAAGAATTAAAGAATTTGGAAATCACCAACCATTAATTAATACAATCAACTTTTTATTAAAACAAAAATAACGATCAAATTTATCTTTTTATATTTTCAGACCGAAATCGGTTTGGTATAAAATAAAATAAATAAAATTCGGCAAACACAGTTGGTTGATATTTTCGAGCTTATAAAATTTTTTTTTTTTTTTTTATGACATCACGTATTGTTGTTGTGTTATTTTTTTTTTGATTTTGTTACCAATTATTTTGTTTAAACAGTTATAGTATTGTTATTGTGTATTACTTTTTTACTGTACATATTAAAAATTTTAAAAAAAGGAAATATATCAAATAAAAATGGCAATAGATTGGGGTGAGTAAATTTATCCGATCAATACCACCACCTTCAATAAAATTAGTACTAATTTTTATGGTGTGATATATTTTGATAATCATAGATTCAATTTTTACATATTCAACAGTTAAAATTGTTAGAATTAGAGATAAAAGATTAGGAATTTTGCATATATCTTTTATGGCATGTATTCTTTTTTATATTGTTATTTATACAACAATTTTAAAAAAAGGATATCTTTTTGAAGAAATACCAATTGGTTCAATTAGAACATCATTATTAGCACCATCAACTTATGCTACAAATTTAACATATTGTCAAAATCAACCACATGAAGGTGTTTATCAATGGAATCAATTAAACTGTGAATATTGGGATGATAGTTTAGGTTTGTATTTTGTATTTTGTAATTTGCATATTGTATCATTATTATACATATACTAATACACACACAATATTTAATAATAGTTGTCTTCCCAGTTGGTGAAGCAAGTACATTTAGTGCAACAACAAGAGTTAAAGCATTAAAACAAACAGCAACATGTGACTTTTCTTCACCTGATTGTCAATATGTAGAAGATAAAAATTACACTAAAAATATTTTCCTTGCTGATATTGAAGATTTTACTGTATGTTGTTCAACTCTCACACATATCACACTCAAATATATCAAATACATCAAATATATTAATCAAACTACTACTATTTTTAATTATAGATTTTAATTGATCATACAATGTATGCTCCATCATCACAAATTCAATATAATGCAATTGAATTACATGGTGCTATATTAAATCAAGATGGTGATGAAGTTCAAGTTAATGAAGGTATAAACTCAATTGGTGTTAAAGGTAAAAATGATATCATAACATTGGGTAAATTATTGGAATTTGGTGGTATAAATTTAGATTCACCATGTATGTATCAAGTAACTTATACTATATATATATTGATATAACACAATCAATACAGTACACTAACAGCAACATTTAATATAGCACCAGTTGATGGAAATAATTCAATTAGATATGATGGTGTTGTGTTATTTGTTTTCATTACATATTCAAATACATATACATATAGCACAAGTGAATTTGAATATGTTTATTCAGTTAGACCAATTGCTGATACTATATATGATAGTCCAGAAACAATCATTTTATCAGATATAAATAATAGATTGATTTATAAACGTCATGGTATTAGATTAATTTTCATTCAAACAGGTACAATTGGTTCATTTAGATTTCAAACATTATTATTAACATTGGTATCAGGTCTTGGTTTATTAGCAATTTCAACAACAGTAGTCGATCAATTAGCCGTTAGAATATTACCACAACGTAAATCATACTCTTCAATGAAATTTGAAACAACTAAAAACTTTTCCTCAAATTTGAAAAAAATAGTAACTGATGAAGGTGAAGAAGTTTTATATTCTAAAATTGAATCATTATAATAGTAGTAATAGTACAATAGTATCACAATTAAATAAATTTATTTTGGTTAACCCCCTCAATGAAAGTCATCATAAGATATGTGTAATTTCAAGTAACCAGTCGTACATTTACAATAATAAATGTATCACCAGTTGATTACTATGATCACTTTGATATTTATTATTGTACAATTCAATCAACAAAAAAAAAAAGATATTTATAAATCATACACAACAGTTACCATTATGTTTTTAATAATAAAATAAGTTGTGTTTTTTAAAATAAATGCCCAATACAATTGGCACCACCAGGAGATATTTTTTAAATTGAAAGTGTGTGGTCTGAAAGTCATTGAAAAAAATAAATAATTCAAAATTAATGTTTATGAAAAAAAAAAAAAAAAAATAACAAAAAAATCTTTTTTAAATTGAATGTTAAATTTCAGTTGATTTCATTACAATAAAAAAACAAACCACACTATTTTTAATCATTTACAAATTCACACACACTTCATACTCTCATCAATTTTACACATACACACACATACACACATACACATACACATACACACAAACACATTAATACAATAATAATAAATCCACTATAAAAATTCATATGATGGAAAACTTATTTTTTTTAGTTTTTCGTAACTGTTTTTTAAAAAGTTTAATCATGAATCATATTAGAATTTATAATAATAATTATCACGTTCAAGAATTTACGATTGAATCATTGCAAGTTTATCCATGGAAAAGTTATCTAAGACATGTATTGATAAAAGATTACAAAGATGAACAAGAAACTGCAATGACAAGACTATTAAATTTATATTCAAATATTGAAAAAATTGAAAGTGAAAAAGAATTTAATAGAGCATTGCCAAATGTACAATTAAATTCAATCAAGTCTGTTAAATTTGGTGAAAAATTTGATAAACCATTACTATGTTATAGTCTACCAATGTTATCTGTTAGAAATTCATTAACTTCAATTACATTGGGAAGTGCATTCAATCAACCAATCACAAGTTTCAATTTACTCTCTTGTTTAAAAACTTTAAAATTTGGTGCTCACTTTAATCAAATAATCTTACCTGGTCAACTACCAGAGTCTGTTACATTCTTACAATTTGGCCAAGTAAGTAACAGTCAACTAAACCAATAACAACACAGTATATAGATTACTAATACTACCTACTATTTTAGTATTTTAATCAAAAATTATCATGTGATGTATTCCCAAAAAATTTGGAAACACTTAAGTTGGGACCATGTTTTAATAGTAATTTATTTTCAAATTTTAGAGTTGGCGGTCAAAATATATTAAAAAGAATATTTTCAAATCAAGAAGAACAAAAGAAACAAACAGATGGAATATTATCAAAATTGACAACATTGGAATTAAGTGGTTATTATAATGGTAGATTTTATCCATGTAATTTAAAGACTGTTAGATTTGGTGGTATATGGAATAAACGTATTACTAAAAGGGAAATGTCAAAATTATCAAATTGTACTTCTCTTAGATTTGGTAGATTGTTTAATCAAAATATTGATTATTTACCAACAAGTTTAACAAGTATTACATTTTCATTTCATTTTAATAGTAGAATAAAAGAAAGTTCAATACCACATACTTTAAAATCAATTGTATTTGGGTACATGTATAATCAACCAATTGATTATTTAAAGAATACAAGTGTAGAATGTTTAACTTTTGGTCATTGTTTTGATCAACCATTTGTAAATATAAATCAAGAGGACCAATCAACTGTTCTATTACTACCAGTTACTTTAAAATCATTAAATATTAAAGAATGTACTAGATTTGATCAATCATTTGATTTTAAAAATTCGTTACCACCTTCACTGACAACTTTATCATTACATAAAAAGTATAAAAGAAATTTAAATTTTCAATATTTACCAAACACAATCAAAGATTTTGAATTGGAAATTACAGAATCAAATTTAAATTTCTTATTTTTAAATTTACCAATTTCAAAATTAATAATTAAATCAAATCCATCAAATTTTCAAAAATTACAAATTAGTTCAAATAATCAGCAACTGCCACACGAAATTAAATCATCTAGAAATATAAAATCAATGGAATTTGATTTTATTTTTAATAATTTATTATTTAAAATAATTAAAATTCCAAATACAATTCAATCAATTTCATTTAATCAATTAATTGATTGTACCACATTGAAAGATTTTTCGGTGATTTCAAATAAACAGTTACCATTACTATCAAGTTTATCAATTACATATTTAGGAGAGAATGAATTTATAATTGATGCATGTACATTACCAAAAAATTTAAAAACATTAATTATAAACAACTCAAATTCTATATTGATCAAAATATTGTCATTACCATTATCATTGAATGAAATTCATTGTAAAAATTCAAATACAAAATTTATAAATTTTTTTTTAAATAATCATTATTTATATAAAAT
>JABXES010006165.1:0-27262 GCA_013375695.1 Dictyostelium brefeldianum
AATATTATTAATTATTTTTTTTTTATTTTTAATTTTTTATTTTTTTTTTTATTATCTTTAATATAATTAAATATTTTTATAAAATTAAAAAAATATATAACAATAACAATAACAACAACATATATGTTACACTGTGTGATAAAGTGTATATAATTTATAATTTCCAAATATAGAATCATATCAATAAAAAAATTATTTTTAGGATATTGTGTGTGTGAGTAGATATATTAATTTAATTGTTTAATAAAATAAAATAAAAATTATTAACATGTTAATAATGTCTCTTTGTTGTTTTCTACAATAGAGTTTATATAATTATGGCATCCACCAAAAACAACCTATTTCATCAAAGATATAATATGTTACCACACATGTTGTTTTTTTTTTTTATCCAAATTAATTTAACCCACACACGCTCAAACAAACACACATACACTATTTTCTCTAATGTTTTTTTTAATGGTAGAATACTAAAAGCTGTTTAAATGCATTGACAATTATATTATGAGATCACACACACAATATTTTTTATATATGTTACTATTATTGTTACGAGATTTTAGTATGTGTATATATATAGAAATCGAAAAAAAAAAAGAAGTTATTCACACACACTTTCAAACACGCAACACAAACACTAACTATAATTAGAAGGAATTTACATATATTACGTAGTTACATATGATTATTTCATTTTGATATTTTGTACTGTTTTTTTACGTGTTAATTATGAAAATTACTAAATTTGAAATAATTTGTAAATTGATTTTTTTTTCAAAAAAGTAGTTGTTTAAATAAAATAATCTTTTCATTGTTTTTAATTTAATGATTATTTATGATAATAATAATATTTTGAATCTATTGACAATCCTTTTTTATTTTTTTTATTATTTTTTTTTAATATTTTATAAAATTATTTATTTTATTTTTTTTGAAAAGTAAAAAAATGAGATCACACACAAATATTTATATATGTTTTTTTTAATTATCATTATTTATTTTATATGATTTATATGGTGTGGTTTTATTCATTTCTTCTAAAAAAAAGGGTGGTTATAAAATTTGAGTTGAGTGTGTTATTTTTTTCATTATTATTTTAATATTTTTTTAAAAAAGGTGGTGTTGTACATATAGTTATATTTAAATAAATAAAGATAATTAGATAATTAGATAATTAGATAATAATAATAATGAGATCAAATATATTTGAACATGAATGTTTAGATTTAATATTATTAGTAAACAGTACAAATATACAACAAGATAATGATCAATGTTTTAATTATCAAATACAACAACCACACAATAAATTTAAATTATCTCTTACAACACCACCACCACCTCCACCTTCACCTAAATTATCAACTTTAAATAACAATAACATCAAAAAAGATTTATTTCAATTAGAAATTAAATTAAATAATTGTAACAATAATAATAACAACAATACAAGTAATATCCAAGATCTGGATGACATAGATAATAATATAAACAATACAACATCCACAAGTTTTAATGTAAAAAAAAAGATTAATAAAAAATTTAATAAAAAAGATGTAAGTTTTACATATACATACCTACATATATACACAATGTACCATTATATCAGCTAACATATCAGTGTTACACCTCGATACAGGGTATAAATTATTTCAAAAGAAAATCAGATATCAAAAAGTTTATAAATTTAAATACAATCATTGTATCAACAGCAACAACTACACCAAATCAATAAATAATAAATAAATAACATGTTTTTAAAAATATTAATTTTAATAAAAAATGAAGAAAAGTAGTTTATTATTTTATTTAATTTTGTGTGTTTGTTTTATATATTTTTATTTTACATTTCGCCCATCATAATATTATTATGATGACGATATTCACTATCATCTTCAGGTTCTTTATCATCATCTTCTTGATCATGTTGTATTTGACCTTTATTCTTTTTTGCTAAATGACGTTGTCTTAATTTATATATGCCATAAGTTATAATGAATGCAGCAACTAATAAACCAAGTGCTAAACCAACAATTAGTTTAATTTGTGATGAATTTTCAGTTGGACATACTTTAGATTGAATTACTATATCGCAACTATTCTTTACAGTGACAACAGTACCACCATTACTTAATTGTTCAGCAGATAATGTATATACCATTGATGAATCTAAATAATCACTCATTACTAACCCAGTTTGATTTAGTAATGAATAAATTAATGTACCATTATCACTTTTAATATAATAATTGAAATATGCATCAATTAAATTATTTGGAACAATTCTAACTTTTTCACAAAAATTGACAGTGTCAACTTTAACTAGGAAATCATTACTTGTTCCATTGGCAGGTGGTGATAATTTAATATCTTTTGTAATTGATCTTTTACAAATTTTATTTGAAATTGATGCTTGTAATTGATAATCACCAAATTCTAAATTTAAATAATCACCTTGACTACCACCATCTGAAATTGGTATTTCAACAGTTGGATTTTGAATATTTATCAATTTATAAACTACTGATAAATCATTTGGTAAAGGTACTAATTTACCATCGGTATCTGATAAAAATTGAACACCATTTTCAATTGATCCACGTGCGGTACTACCACCATCAGTTGAACCACTACCAATTTGTTTATATTGTGGATAAATAGTTGATACATTTGTAATTGGATCAGTTGAATTTAAATATACAATTGAGTCATATTCATTATTGTATAATAAACAAACTTGTCCTGTTAGGTCAACTAGTGTAGGTTCTGAAGATTGGAATGATACTGATTTAACATGAGTACATAATGGATTTGTTTTTTGTACTTGAATAATTGATAACATTGTAGTACTTGATATACCAATAAAGTTTAACACGCTATTGGTACTAGCAGTTTTATTTAATGGTAATAAATATAATTTTGAATCTTGACCTGATTGTCTATTGATAATTGAATTGAAATAGTAATTTGTTTGATCAGTCTTTGATAATTCTAAAACACCATTGCTTGAACCATGACATGTTTCCAATACTTTACTAATACCATTTAATGAAGTTGATGTTGTTGCTGATGATAATTGATCTTGTGTAATTTGGAATGGTAATGTATTCTTACATTGTGTTGATTTATCAATGTATGTCATTACATTACCAACTGATGTACTCAATGGGAATCGGGTATAATAACCGTTTGAATTTGGTCTTTGATTATTAATTGAAATATCAGAGAATTCATTTAAATTTGTAATTTTTAAATTATATCCATCAATTGTATTTGTACAATCTATAGTTGGTACAACAGATTCAATTGACCATGTTGGAGTTTTTGAAATTGGTTTATTTCCAGTTATGATTGGTAATGCAATTTGACAAATTGAATTCCATTTAACTAGCTGGATAAATTGACCAGATGGATTACTAATAACTGTATCTGAATTAATTATAACATCATTTAAATTTGATGATGATATTAAACCATTTTCAAAATTTGTAATACAATTATAATCCAATGTTGGTTTATATGAAATACCATGATCACTTGATGGTACTGCAATTGATTTCTTCCATACACAACTATTTGAATGAATTAAAATTTCTTTATTACCAGATGTAATTGGAATTGCATTGTTTTTAATTGATGTTGATGAATATACATTTGAATCAGAGTTGATATCTGTAATTTGAGTAATTGTAATTGGAATACCTGAACTACTATCAAATAATCCAATTGATAATATACCATCACCATCAACTTTACTAACACTGCCACCAACTAAAGGATCAGAATAGCATGTTGGTTTTTTAGCAACATTCATTGTAATTACTGGATTTAATGTAGATGGTACAAAAATTGGAATTGATCCTGAACATGATTCATCTAAATTTGAAAATTTAACATCATGCATACCAGATTCTAAATTTGAAAATACACCAGTTGAAACTTGATTAACATTTGAACTATCAATTAAAATTGATTTAAATGTTGATACATTTTCAATTGTAATTGAACCATCATTACTATTTGTATTACATGATGTTACATTTACAATTTTAGAAGTTACAGTGAATTGTGAATTATCAGTATCAATATTAATTATACCAATATCGTATATTAAACCACCACAATATTTGTTACTTGTATCTGTACCATATACAATCTTTACATTATAACTACCAACACTTAGTCCACCATAAATATTATTTACACTCTTTCTAAATAATTTATCACCAATTATAACAGTTGAAATAACTATATTACTACTTGTAATTTCAATTGACCCATCATGTGAATATAAACATTTTGCTTTATTAATTTTAATAATTGGTTTATTATTTAAATTTAAATCTGTTGCAAATTAATTACTTAGTTAATAATTTATGTATGGTAGGGAGTATATATAAATTTTAATTTAATAATTAAATTACTTACAAACTAAATTTGAATTATTAAAATTGTTGAATACTAAATTATCAATAATACAGTTATTTGAAGTTGAGGTGAATGGAGTGTTTGATTGGTTTGGAATGTAATTTATAATTTGATTAAATGATGAACCATCATTTCTGTAGAAAGTACCAGTTAATGAATTTTCACCTGATAAACAATCAATTTGATTTGATGTTTGTTCAAGTTTATAATTTGAAGGTGTTGAAGAAAGGTTTACAATTCTAGTTGAAACAATTGAATTTGAACAATATTTACTGGACAACTTATAAGATTTACGATAAATATTTGAAAATTGACCAGATACTTTATTAAATGGAATATCAATTGATGGATTATCCAATGTTGATAGTGTGATTGAACTGAAATCTAAATGATTATAAATTGTAATTGTTGTATTTTCGAAACAAGTTATACCATCAATACCACCATCAACATTTAAAATTGGTTCTGGTGTTGGTAATTGAAGATACAATGGATTTTGATAACATGCTGAAACAACTGATACTTCTTTGCTTGAATCAATTGGAATTGGTTCACTAAGATCACTTGTAATAGTTTGATTACCATCTGAATTTTCAATGGATACTGATAAATCGGTAACTGATGTTTTATCATATACCAACGATAATGATTTACCTGCTGTAGCATCATCACATGTAACAAGGGAATTAATTTCATTTGATATTGAATATTGAATATTCATAATTGGTTGAGTTATTGGTAATTGATATGAAGCGGAACAAGTTTTAAATGAAAATGTAAATGGTAACGAAGAAACACCCTTTTTAATTATTGGTTGAAGTACATTATCAACTGATTGAATACCATCAATTGTCATTGTGAATTCATCAGACATCAATATGGAAGGATCTTCAATTGATACTTGTATCTTTGGTTTTGATGGACATGGTGAGTCTAACATGTTAAATTTCAATTGTGGCATAACAGATTGTAATGTAATTGGTATAATTTGTTTACCACAATTACTACTAACACATGTTAGTAAATAATTACCAGCAGCAAGTGAATTGAATGAACCTAAACTTGGTGAGCTTGTAATTGGTGTATTTGGACTACTTGCCAATGCCAATGAAATACTAGTATAAACTCCACTAACTACAATTGTACCATTATTATTTGATAAACACATTGGTGATACAATTGTTATATCTGGATAACCAATAGCTGAACCACCAACTGGGATTTCTTCGGAACATTCTGGATATTGACTAGTTGAACTTGTATCAGTGATAATTAATTGATTACTAGATTGTTGTGGTATTTCTAAATCTACAGTTGAAGTTAATGGATAATCAGTTGTACCACTTGAAACTTTATAAGTTGAACCAGATACACTATTTTGTAATTTAATTACAGTTGTAGAGTATATACATTTTGGTTGTGTTACAATATACGTTGAATGTAGTGGTGTTGTTGGAGTGGTATATGTAAATTGTTTTGTTTTTATTGTACATCCCTCACCTTCACTATATGTTAATGTGTAGTCAATTGAGTAATCTAATTTTACAATTTTATTATTTAATGTTGTTACAATTGATATTGGTGTTGGTGAAATTGAAAATGTTGAATAGTATTGATAATTATTAAATGTTATTACAGGTTTATATGTTATACATGGTGATGGTGTTGATTCAACATAATCAAGTATTATTTCTTGGCATGCTTGGACAATACTATTATATATTATTAAAATAATTGTAAAATAAAAATATTTTAATTTCATTTTATATGTGTGTGTGTGAAATAAAATAAATATAAAGATATATAATAATACAAAATAAATAAATGATAATGGTGTTTAAAAAAAGATTTGGCAGTAGGAATTTTTTTTTTTTTATATCAAAACAATTGTAAGTTATTTAACCACACCCCCACTTAACCAAACACAAAAATAAAAAAAAAAGGATGGTGATGATTTAAGATTTTATTAGCACACACAAAAACTAGAGATGGTAATTATAGAAAATTGTCTCGTACTGAACACACCATCATTTTTTATTTGAAATTTAAATTAGTTGTAATTGTAGCAACTAACCAACACAACTAATATATAGCGTTGACATATTTGATATATTACTCAAATAAAGAGTAAATTCACTATATTTATCACCGATTTTATATTTTTACGTGTTACAAAAAAAAAATAAAAAACAAAAAGTATTTTTCAAAAAAAAAACAGATATTTTTTTTTTTTTTTAATTAAATTCACTAACTGGGTATGATTGTAATTTTAAAAAAGACCATTTATTGAATGTGTAGTTTTAGAATTTTGTAAAATTGAAGGATTTGAATAAATACATAATAGAATTGTAGTGATTGATGAAAATATGATTTCAAACGGTTTTAACATACAAAATAAAGATATTATTAATTGGTAATTTATATTTATAGTTGATGGGATAATACAGTATAGAAGCCCAGTTGAAATTATACCAGTTGTTATAATTAATGTTAAAGATATAGCATACAAAGAAATGAATATATGGCTTGTGGTAATTAAAAACTTGTTATAATTTTCATTTGTAACTAAATCCAATGTCCTTTTTGATGATTCACAAAATGAGTCTCCATAAATTGCAATCATACAAAGTGAATGATTTGAACGTGTTGAAAAAAAGTATTTTATATTTTTAATTATTTGACTATCTTCATCTGTATTTGTACCACTTGTACCAGCACTAATTCTAGTAGGACTTGTTGTAGTTGTTGTTTCTCGTTTAAATTTACTTTTTAAAGTATTAAAACAAAATTTAAATAATATAGGTATACTTGAAAATATGTAAAATAATAAACCTAATAAACCAATTATATCAATTACCAAAGCACCAAATGCTATACTACCAAATGAAGTTGTCATTGACCTTTGAATTGAACCAAATATAATGTTTTCAGGTAAATCACCATCAGGGGTTGAATGAAAATACCATGTTGCAAATATACCAGATATAATTGTAGTTGATGAATAATTTATAAAATATAATGTCCATTGTAAATTAAATATAAAGAAAGCAATTTCTATAAACCTAATGAACCCATTACCACCATAAGAATATTGATAATTTATAATTGTAAACATCCATACATTTAAATACATACAATAAAACACCAATGACACAATACCAATTGCAAGTATTTTAAATGGTGATTTTTCAATTACTTCAATTGCAATTGACAATATTTTACATGCTATTGGTATTTTATCTAAATTTTGAAAATGGAATATAGCAGATAAAAAAAACACAATTAACATTATTATAGATTGATAGTAAAATTTAAAATAATATAAAACCATTATTAATGGTATTCCAACTATATTCATTTGATATAAACAAAATTTAAATGATTTTTCTTTGTACTTTTTAAATACCATTTTCCAAAATATTGTAAATATAATTATAGTAGGTACCATTATAATTAAATTTATAATTGTTTGATTTTTAATATTTGGAAAGTATTGACCAGAATATACATTTGCATTTATTGCTTTATTCCAATAAATTTTTAAAATTTAAATTATAAAAAATAATAAAATTTTAAAAATAAATAAAAATGAAAATAATTTATCGTTATATTTTTTTTTTAGTGTTGGTACTTCCACCTCTTCTGTATTTGTTGATTCATTTATTATTATTTCATAACTATTATTATTATTTAACCCCATATTATTATTTTTTTTTTTTTTTATTGTTCAATACGAAAAAAAAAAATTGATCAAGACATCATAAAGAAAAAAAAACTCAATTTTTTTCAAAAACATGTTTCTCAGAGATCAAGGATTAGATTTTTTGTTTGTGGGTGTTTTTATAATTTTGACAGTCTATTATTTTTATTATTATTATATAGATGTTTACATTTATTTATCATTAATTTTTAATTTTAATGATGAAGATGATGATAAATCATTTTTATCAAGTATACCTTTTTCATATAATAATTTTTTTAGTTTGCTATATTTTTTCTTTGAATTTGAAACTTCTTTTAAAATGTTTTCTAAGAGTTGATGATTTTCTCTTTCATAATCTCTATAAAACCAAAATGAACCCAATAAAATTGAAAATGAAATAAATAAAAATAAAATTCTAACATTATTAATCATATAATAAATAAATTCTCTTGAATATGATTGAGCAGTTGTTGGATCTTGATTGTTTAAACTATTCCAAATAAAATTAATTGATGGAAAATAATTTAAAATTTTAAAAATTAAATTAAATACGATTGAATTTTTAAAAACTGATAAACCAATTGATCTTTCAATACCAATTGAAATAAAGAAACTGAAAAGTAATGGTATTCTTGATGATTTAGTACGAGTGGTTGAAGATACAAGTATGATTGAAAAGAATACAGATATATAATAATATATAGATTTAAAATCAACTACTTCCATCAGTATCCAATTTTGAATTGAATTTAATTGATTTAAAATTGAAATTACAATTTTATTACCATCAATTAATTTATCATGATCCAATGATAATTGTTTCAATTTCAATAAAGATACATCGGTTATTTTTGAAATTGTTTCAATAAATTCAATTGATTGTGACTGAAGTTGAATTAAATAATTTTGTTTATCCAATGTTTGTTTTTGTTGATCATTTAGTGTGTTTGAAGTTTGTTTAATTTCATCAATTAACTCTAACGATTGTTTTGATTGTGATAATGATTTTTCAAATAGTTGATTTTGTGTGTCAATTAATATTTGTTGTTTTTCACTTTGCTTACCAATTAACAGTTCAATTGATTGTGCAGTTGATTCTATACCTGTAATTGATTGAATACTTGTATCCATTATATGTAATATTGATTTTTGAGAAACCATTAATTTCTTTTGACCTTGTATTGATTGATCAATTGAATCTACTATATCATTTGCTTTATTTGATATAGAATTTATCATACTCTTTGTTTCTTGTGTTGATGATATTAAATTGTTTATTGTTTTCTCTGTTTTTGATTGAAACAATTCTTGTGATAAATAATAACATATATTTTCAGTTGATATATAAAAGTTTGTATAGGTTACAAATGATAATTGATCCATTGAATTTGTACATTCTTCAATTGACATATCAAAATCACATTGATATAACTTTTTACCACTCTTTGATAAATGACAATTTGTTAATCTAACTGCTAATCTACTTTTTTCTAAATCATTCATACCATCACATCTGTATTGTGTGTTATATTAGTATAGTGTATGGTTGTGTATATATGTATGGTTGTGTATATATCTGTATATATTTACCCTTTTGATAATATATCCATACAATCTTCAAAACATCTATTTGTAATTGAATTCTTTTTAATTAATTCTAATCCAATTTTACCATTGTTTATTCTATCTTGCATTTTTTTATCAATTTCAAATTTTATTTCTTCATTACCATTACAAATATTAATTATTATTACTATTATTACAAATACTATATATTTTAAAAACATGTTTGTGTGAATTTTATACATTGGATATAAAAAAAAATAAAAAAATAAAAATAAATCCCAAAATTAAATTTTATTTTTAGCGCTGTTTTTGATGAAATTCTCACAATTACGAAATGTCCATAGATTGATTTCAAATAACAGAATTATAAAAAATGACGATAAGGGGCGTAACTATGTGATTGCTAATTTATTATTATAATTACGACACAGTGGTTATTTGCAATACAAGAGATTGATAATTTTGTTATGAAAGATGAAAAAAAAACACAAAATTAATGTTTAAAAGTGAGGTTTTGAAACCTTTAAAACCAATTATAATTCACCTGCTACCAACAACTTTTATAAAAATGTGTGAATATGATTATATGTGTTTGTGCATAACGTAAAACCATAAGATAATAATTAAATAAACAAAGATAATAAAAGATAGCGGTCTTTTGCCGACGTTAGTTAACTATTTATTACTTTAATTAATTATTTTTAGCAGATTGAAGTTTTAAACCAATTTTTTTGATAAATTTTTTATCCTTGTATCTTTTACGTATTATATAAGTTATACCAATTGCAAGTACTATAGCAAAAGAAACTGATCCAACTATAATACCCGCAAGTTGTGATGTTGATAAACCAGATTTTGAACTTGAACAAATTGAACCTTCTTGTGATGATGATATTGTATCACTATTTAACAATACAGAGAAATCTGGATCAATCACTGCTAATACACTATAGTATGGTAAATTAATACCAATAAATGATTGAGATAATGTTGAACTTGATATTGCACTCAATGATGAATCTAATAAAACATTATCAACTGTTTGTACAATTGAATCAACTAAACCTCTTTTAATAAATCTACCATATAATGAATGATCTTCAATTTGAATTTGAATATAATTTAAACTGTCATCTTGACCATTACCATTAACACTTGTACTAGTACTATCTAATGTATCACCAAATGATTTAGTTGAACATACATTATCATTACCATCAACTTGTAATGAAGCAGACATAATTAATTGTAATTTATTTAATTTTGAAACAAAGGGATATTTACCAACGTAAATCGTATATTTAATTGAAGATGGGTTCATAGTTAATTGTTGACCTGCAAATTCAATCATTGTTTTATTTTCAAACCATTCCAATGTAACTGTTACATTTACTTGATTTTCAATATCTGATACTTGCTTGTTATTTGTAGTTAATATAGTTTGATATTGATTTTTAAATTTATTCAAACTTGTGAATATCCATTTATCAAATGTATATATTTCAACTTGATTATCTTGGAAATCTAATTCTCTTAATGATACAATTGAAATAATTGATTTATATACTAATTCATCAATGTTACCACTTGTAGTTGAACTGTTATTACCACCAGTATTAATAATTTCAATTGATGGATCAGTTGTATTTGTAGTTGGAGGAGTTGGATTAACTATTACTTTTCCATTACATACTGAACCAACCCATGGCGAATAGCAAACACATGATTTAATATACAAATCACAATAACCTTGTGATGAACCACCACATTCAGGATTACCTAAACATTTAAATGGTAATGGTGGTATTGTTGGAGTTGGTGGTAATGTTGGAATTAAAAAATCAAATATTTGAGGTGTTACAATAACTTGATTTGAATTTAATTCATTTGATGTAATTGTAATATAAATTGGTAACAGTGTTGGATAAATACCATTAATTGAAATAACTGTATTACTAATTTGATTTACTATTTGAATAGATTGTGTAGTTTGACCATCACTATATACAACTGTTGCAAGTTTACTCTTCATCAAACAGTTACCATAAATTATTAAATTACCACCTGTGTTTGATATTTTACTTGTTTTGGTTATTACTGGTTTTAAATTTGTAAATGTAGTAAATACAACATCTTGGTAACCAAGGTTGCTTAAATCCATTGAACTGAAACCAGAAAATTGACCACCATTATTAATGAAACCATAAATTGATAATAATAATTTACCAGATGATAATCCAAATGCATATGGTACTGTAATTTCACATGTGTAATTTGTATCTGTTTTATTACCTGATACGATAATAGATTGACATTTTAATAATTCAAATCTACCAGTTTCTAAATAAACAACTGGATATTGTTTAGATTTTAAACCACTATCAATATCTTGAGCAGAGAATTCAAATAATAATGTTGAATCACTTGTTGAATTACCACCAACATCAATTGAAGTTGAATTTACTTTGAAACCGGTTAAAATTGGTGCAGATATATCTATAACAACATAAGGTATTTCACCATTAAATTCAATTGATCTTAAACTATTTGAATTCTCTAAATCAATAAATGGACTAAATAATACATTTCTTGTATCTTTTGGTACAGATTCATATAGAGTTTGAAAATAATTTGTATCTGTTAAACTGACATAAACAATTTGATACAATTGTGGTACTGATGGTAATTGAATATCAATTTGAATTTTATAAACACCGAAATATTTATCACCTGAAATCACCTTGGTAGGATCAAGTGTAAAGTTATAAACTGATCCATCAACTGATCCTCTAACCATTATAATACCTTGTTTAAAACCATTTATTGAATCTGATATTTCAAATGTCCAATTTAATGACATTGTATAATCATTACCATTATTAGTTGATACTGGATCAGCATATAAATCACTTGATTTATTTATACAACTAAATGTTGGACCAAAGTAATCTGTGTAACTTGATAATACATTTAAATTTACAGAATCTGAAAATAATCTACTTGATAAATAATTTACTCTACCAACAACAACTGTAAATCCTTGTATACCAGGTCTTGAATGAGAAGGTAATATGAAATCAGTGTAAAACAATTGAAGTTCGTCACTCCATACTGCATAACTATATTCTTCTTCTAAATTCTGTTTATAAGCAACTGTATTAATTATATAAACTACTAATGGTGCTTTCTTAAATGTATCATCCATTGAGGTGAAATTAAATGTTAACCTATTTGCAACTGATGTATTTGACACATGAACATTATTACGAAGGTATGTAATATTGGTTATTTCATTTAAATCAAACTTTCTTGTGAATTCCAATGGATATAACATATAATATGGATAATCTGTTGAATATATATCAAATTCATTATACTTTTTATTATTACCAACTGTATCATACAATGCAATGTAGTCACCAGTATGAAGATCAAATATGAATTCCATTATACCATTATATATATCACCAGATACAATATACTCTATTCCGAATATTGCATAACTTGCACCAATTTCAATTCTATCAATACCAGCTACTGATTGATATTCAATTTTAAACATGTATTTACTATTTTCAACTTTAGTAAAATTATAACTTTTCATTATTGGTATAATTGGTTCTATAGTTTGTGTTACTGGTATATCTAATATACTATTAAATTGTGTATATCTTTCCTTAATTTTAACTGTAAATGTGTGTTGATTTGTTTTGTATGGTAATAAAAAACTTGATTTATAAACAAACCCATTTAAATTACCATTATAAAATCCATATGGAAATTCAGTCTCTACATCCCTTCCATATATATTCCAAATTAAATAATTGTATTCATTTAATATTGATTCAAATGAAATGAATGTAACATTATCACTATCTGGTGCTGATACGATTTGATTTGAAACTTGAAATGTTAAATCAGCATCTACACGTATTGTATATGTAAATATTAGTATATTATAAATATAAGATATTATAGTATGTTGGTAGGTGAGCTTACAATTTAAATTGAATTCATAGTTATTAAATGGTTGTAAGATTGAATCTTTGACGGAATAGAAAGTATAGTTTAAAAGTTCAGTTTTTAATTTTAAATCTGGAGTGAATGTTTGTTTATAATTGAAAGTACCATCACTATTACTACTTGTTAAAAGAGGTGCACTTAGAAAAGTTGAACTTTGAAAAAAAAAATTTGGATATTGTACAGTTGTATTTGATTTAAAGTTAAACGTTGGATAACTACCTCCAGTTGATGGTGATGAAATATCAATTGTTGAACCGTTGATTAAATTTGAAGGTATTGTTTTATAATCTGTTATGTAGTAGTTTTCATTACCATAATTATATGATTCTATTGAAAATGTGTAATTAAAAATTGGGAATTGAAGTGTAATATTAAATACTTGATTATTTGGAAAATCTAAATTTAGTTTTCTTGTTGTCAATAATTGAACAAATCCATTATCTTGAAAAACAAATTGATATGCATAACTATTTTGAATTAATAAATATTCATATGGACATTTCAATCCATCAATTTGTAAAAATATTTGATAATATATTAATTCATTATTTATAATTCTTGGATTTACTACACTAATTGAAATATCTGATTCTCTTAATTCTGTAGTAAAAAAAGTATGTTGGTATACTAATAATAATTCGTTGTTTTTTTAAATACATACCATAACAAATATTTGAAATTGTAAATGTTTTAAATGAACCATTTGAACAAGTAGCAGTTAAAACTGTATCTACATATACATCTTGTACATTTAATACATTTAATATTTTAACTATTTTTGTAAGAGTATCATCAGATGTTGTTGTACCTAATATAGATGAAGTAGTTACTGAAAGCGAAAACGTTGGTGATAAACAAGTTGCACCAAATTCAACTTTTATATGTCTATAAAAATTACATGATGAACCAGTTGGAGGATATTTTTGTGTAATTAATGGATTTGAAATATCTGTTAAACTAATTATATCTTGATCAACATTTTGTGAATTGGTTTGATTTATAAATATAAATAATAGTAATAGAAACTGTAATATAAATTTCATTTTATTTGTATCAAGCAATTGTATTTTATTATGGATTATATAAAAAATAAAATATTTTCTAATTTTAAAAAAATCAAAGTGGGATTTGATCAATGATATTTTTTAATGCAATGGAGATATTTTTTTTATATATTCAAATAACAAAAAAATTTAACTTATTTTTGTATGATAAAACAAGATTCTTTTTTTCGATCCCAGTGGTATTTTAAAAGTTACCGAGATAAAAATATTGATTTTCCAACCATTAAAAATATCAACAAGAACAATAAAAAGATAGCTATTTAAATACTTGTTTTGGTTATGTGTGTTTAAAGTTATAATTCATACAACAAATTAACATGCGACAAAACAAAAATAATCATTTTTTTTGTTTTCAATATTTCATACACATACAAATCAAAAATACTACAACACTGATCAGTGTTTAATATTTTTAATACTAATTCAAAGTATATATTATATATTTAATATTTAAAACTAAATCCATATGGATAACACACTAATTGTGAATTTGATTTTTTTTGTTGGTGATGAAATGGGAATTTAAAAAAAAAAAAAATTTGAAAAAAATTTAAATTTTTATTCGGTTGCAATTTGTATTGTACAAACATACACAATTATATAGTTTTATCTATATATCATATATTTTCTTTTTTATACCACCCTTCAAATTTATTATTCTTTTTATAATCAGTATTGATCATTGTACTGATTTTTCAATAGGAATGGAGATCTAAACAATCTTTATTACCTATAATTTAATATGATATTTTAAAAAAAGCTACCTTACTAGTTCTTCCCTTTTATTTAATATATACAACAAACAAAACAACTACAACAACAAACATAACAACAAAAACAATAACAAAAACAAACATAACATAATATAAAAAACAAATTATATATATATATATATAAAACACACATAAACACCACAAACGTAGTAATAATAAAATAATACATACAATACATATTATATAATATAACAAAATGAATTCAATGAATTTACCACCTGCTAAATGCCAAACCTATTTAAATTTAAATAGTCCACTTAGTGCAATAAGTTCATCACCTGATCATACTAAATTAATTGTTGCTGGTAGAGATAGTAAGTGTTCAACAATATACAAACTACATACACATACATATACTAATCATCACTATGACTACATTAGTTGTTAAAATTGTATCCCTTCAAAATAATGAATTTAAAGTAACAAGTAATCTAAGAGCAGGTAAAACACAATCATTAAATTATACTGGTAATGATTGTTGTTGGCATCCCTCTTTATTAGAAAGTGAGTAGATATAATTAACATAATACTATGTGTATACCACCAACACAATACTAACAATTGTTCATTAATAGGTTATAGATTTTTAATTGCAACAGCAGCAACCAATGGAGCAGTTGTAATTTGGAATACAACTAGAGAAGGATCAAAATCAGTTGAAAGAGTATTTACAGATCATTCAAGAGCAGTTAATAAATTAGCATGGCATCCAGATAAGCTGGATTGTATATTGACAGGATCACAAGATAATACATTGAGAATGTGGGATATTAGAGATAATGCAAATGCAAGTAAAATAACATTTTCACCAAAATCTGAATCAATTAGAGACGTTCAATTTAATCCATCACAAGCAAATCAATTTGCAGCAGCATTTGATAATGGTACTATTCAATTATGGGATATAAGAAAACCAACAACCGCTGTTGAAAAGATAACTTCACATCAAGGTTTAGTATTAACAATTGATTGGCATCCTGAAGAAAGAAACATTATTGCAAGTGGTGGTCGTGATCGTGCAATTCGTATATGGGATTTTAGTAATTGTAGATCATTGAACAATGTTTCAACCATTTCATCAGTATCTCGTATAAAATGGCGTCCTGGTAATAAATGGCATATCGCAAGTTGTTCATCGATTGTTGATTTTCAAATTCATGTTTGGGATGTTAAAAAACCTTATATCCCTCTATTCACATTTACAGATCATCGTGATGTACCAACAAGTTTAATTTGGAAAACACCTTCCTCGCTAATTTCATGTAGTAAAGATAGTCATCTATTATTAAATTCAATTGATGATGCATATAAACCATATAAACATATTAGAACAAGTGGTCTATCTTGGAATTTAAATAATGAAATTGCTTCAATCAATGATAAAATTAATAGAAATCAAAATAGTACAGAGTATGTAATATGGTATTGTAATGATCATAACACACAGTTGTGTAATATAATATATTAATTTCTATATTTTCTCATACAGATTATTACCATCATTATCAACACAATTTCCATCATTTTTTGCATCATTTAATGTACCAACTCCACCACCATTACCACCATTAGTTAAAACAGAACAAGGTATAATGAATATATATTCACCACGTATATTTAATGGATTATCAAATGATTCAACAATGTATGATGAAAAGTTTTTATTTGAATATTACGCAAGAAACTATAAATTCAGAGATTATTCATTCAATCAACTTTGTGATCATAATGAAGCTGTTTCACAATCTGTTAATCAATATCATATAAGTAAAATTTGGTCATTATTGAAATTATATTTTAATAATCTTGATCAATTACAAGCAGAAAAAGAAGAAAGAGAAAAAATTGAATTGGCAAAACAACAAGCACAACAAGAAAAAGAAAATGAATTAAAAAAGAAAAAACAGCAACAACAATTAGAAAAAGAACAACAATTACAACAACAACAATTACAGCAACAACAGGTATCTGAAAATGATGGTAGTGGTGATAAACCATTATCATTAGTACAATTACAAATTGTTGGTGATAAAGAAAATGATAAAGAAATTGAAGAAAGTAAACAACATGGTAATAATCAACATCAACATCAACAACATCATCAACGTCATGAACTTGGTGATAGTAGTAATATAGATGATGTTGATATTGGTAATAGTTTTGATGGTGATATGTTTGATCAACCTTCATTTTCACATCATCACCATCATCATCACCATATGATGACTGCAAAAGAACCACCTCAAATTAATTCAGGATTAGATTTCTCTGCAACCGATACTGGAAATGATCAATTTTTATTATCAGCAGAAGCAGTAACACCATTAGTATCATTACCAACTAGAGCACCTTCAATAGATATTGATAGTGGTAGTGGTAATAATAGGCAAAAATCAAATAACAACAACAATAACAACAACAATAACAACAACAATAACAATAATAATAATATAGATGAAGAAAACGATAAGGATTCATCAAAGAAACAAAACGATAAAGATACAGATAAAAAAGAAACAGAAAAGATACCAGGTTTAAATATAAAACAAATACATCAACAGCAACAGCAACAGCATAATGAAGAAGATAAATTATTAAATGATAGTGATGGTGATATTGGTGTAAATAGTAATAGTAATAGTAGTGGTAGTAGTAATAATAATGGCAATGGTGGTAATGGTCAAGATTTAAATATATTGGTACCATGTTTTGAATTTGAAGAATTTGATTTTCAACCAATTTTAATAGATATGTTAGAAACTTGTATAGAAAGAGGAGACGTTCAAACATGTGTATTTATTGTATTGATATTGGGTAGATATATTCAATTGAAAATTGATAAACAAAGATTAACGACATGGTTTGGATCATACATTGAATTATTACAACGTTATAAAATGTGGAGTTTGGCATTGGAAATAATGAAATATTGTGATGATACAACCATTAATCAAGCAAGCAAAAGACATACTTCATTTATTAGCGCATGTAGCACCTGTGGTAAATCTATTCCTCAAAATAGTTTAATCTGTGAAAAATGTAATAAACTTTCAAGTAAATGTTCAATTTGTAGATTACCAGTTAAAGGTATTTGGGTTTGGTGTCAAGGATGTGGTCATGGTGGTCATATTAATCATATGAAAAGTTGGTTCATTGATAATAATCAAAAATCTTGTCCAACTGGTTGTACTCATATATGCACTCCTTTTTTTAAATGATCAAATAACATATTAAAATAATAAATAACAAACAATAAATAAAACAAATAAATAAACTCAATTTAAAAAAAAATATAGATATACCACTGGATATAAAATTATTTATTGTTGTCTTTTTGTAATATTACGAAAGTTTTTTTTATCAAATTAATTTTTGTGGTTTTAAAAACACTAAAATTAATTTTCATTTTTTTCATTTTTTTTAAATTTTTTTTCGTTACTTCCAATAAAGTTATAAAATGTTAAGAACATCAATTAAATTCATTGTACAAAATGGTATAATCAAAAGAAACTATTCAAATTATACAAAAATGACAATATTTGATACAAATGTTAAAACAGTACAAAAGAATAATACAGTTACAAATGTTGATGATCCAAAACATTACGATTATTTAATAAGTGAAGTTGCTGATAGATTAGCTGATAGAATATTAGTATGATAGAAATGATAACATTAATATATAATAATACCATATATATCTAATTATATATTAATGTTCATAATCTCTCATACAGGATATAAAAGATATAAAATGTGGTAGAGTTTTAGATTTTGGATCAAGAAATGGACCATTATATAAATTTATTCAAGAGAAAGGAGCAAACATTGAAAAATATTATATGATTGATTCATCAAGAGATTTATTATATAGAGATGAACATTTAGATCAACAATATGCAAATGCTGGTAAAAACAATAATGTCAAACCAACAAGAATACATGTAAATAGTTTAGAAGATAAAATTGAAGGCATTGAAGATCAATCATTAGATTTAATCATTAGTAATTTATCATTACATTGGATAAACGATTTACCTGGTGTATTTGGTGGATTAAAAAGATTATTAAAACCAAATGGTGTATTATTAGCTTCATTATTTGGCGAAGATACATTAATGGAATTAAAAGATTCTTTATATTTAGGTGAAATTGAAAGAGAAGGTGGTTTTAGTCCTCACGTTTCACCATTCACTAAAATTAGTGATATAGGAAATATACTTTCAAAAAATAGATATACATTACCAACTGGTAAGTACAGTACTGTTTGATTATCATCATATATTTACACATTCAAACACACATTATTAATTATACTTTAACTACTACACTTGTATAGTTGACACTGAAAAGATTGTAGCAAATTATGATAATATGTTTGTACTAATGAAAGATTTACAAAATATGGGAGAGAATAATGCAATTTTAAAGAGAAGAAATTATACAAGTAAAGATACGTTTTTAGCATCATCTGCAATCTATAAAAATTTATATGGTAATGAATATGGAACTATTCCAGCAACATTTCAAATCATTTATTTAATTGGTTGGGCACCACATGAATCACAACAAAAACCATTAGCAAGAGGTTCTGCTAAAAAACATTTTAGTGAAATTGATAATTCATTTGGATATAGTTTAAAAGATGAATCACCATTAAATAGTATGAATAATAGTGTAATTGAAAATAGTAAAATTAATGATTTAAATAAACAACAACAACCACCACAAGTAGACAACTCATTAAATGAACCATTCCCAAAAACAGAAGATTTTGTAATAAAAAGATTAGATTATCATGGTAATTTTCATTTTGATCAAGAACAACAACAAAAAATGGATGAATTAGAAAAAGAAAAAAAGGAAAAAGAAGAGAAGGAAAAAGATGATAACAACAATAATAACAATAATAAATAATTATTTATAAAATTTTATATATCTTATTTATTTATAATTTTTTTATGTTGTATTTTAATTATTCTTGTGTAGGTGGTTGTTGATTTTCTAAAGATTCGTTTGTGGTGGTATCGGTATTTGTTGATTCATCTTGTGAAGGTGTGGTTGATGGATCAGTTGGTTTAACTCTTATTGGTGCTCTTTTAGATTTTGGTGTTGGTGTTAATGATGGTGGTAAAATATTTGATGGGATTGGTGTAACGATTGTTGGTTTTAAACGTAACCTTTTCTTTGGATGAGTTGGTGTTGTAATGGTTTCATTTGGTTGTGCTGTGGTTGTAGTTGTAGCAGTGGTGGTAGTTGGAGTTGTTGGTATTGATGGAGTATTTGAAATATTTGTAGATGGAGTGTTTGTTGTCGGAGTTGATGATGGTGAATTTACAATTGAATGAACGTCATTTGATTGTTCATCCATTTGATTATCATCTTCTTGATTCATATTACTTTCATCAATTTCACCATCTTCTTCTTGTTGTTTATCATTATCACCGCTATTTGTATCATCATTGATTTCATCTTCTTCATTTTCATCATCTTCATCAACATTATTTATAATAGTTGAAGAACCATCAACCATTTTTTGTTTCTTTGAAGTATGAACATTATCTTCTTCATCAACTACAGAACCTTCTTCTTCTTCTTCCATTAAATTTGATTGATCATCAGAAGCTGTAGTAGTAGTAGTAGTTTGTGGTGGTGATTCTGGTTGAGTTACTTCAGTTTCAACATTTGTAGTTGTGAAAGCTGGTGTTATATTATTAGACATTTGATTTCCAAAACCAAATATTGAAGTTGAAGGTTGAGAGAATATACTTGAAATTGGATTGGAAGTTGTTGTTGGAAAAGCATTTGTTGAACCAAATGTTGATTGTTGTGAAAATATAGGATTTGATTTAAAGATTGATGATGGTGATTGTTGAATTGGAGTCGGTGTTGAGATTATAGGTGTAGAGATTGTTGGTGTTACTGTAGTTATAATTGGAGTTGCTGTAGTTGGTGAAGTTGGTGTTGGTGAATTAATAACAGGAGTTGCTGTAGTTGTGATTGTAGTGGCAGCATTATTATTTTGATTTAATAAAGATGAAACTAAACCAGGTTGTTTCTTCATGAAACGTTTCTTTATTGGTTCAACAGATGGAGGTGTTGGAATTGAAGGAGTAGTTGTTGGAACAATTGGAATTACTGGTGTGGTGGTAGTAGTTGTAGTTGTTGGTGTAGTAACAGCAGCGGTTGTAGTAGCAGTTGTATTATTGTTATTATTATTATTAATTGCAGACATCTTTTTCATTGATTCAAATACTTTTAATTTTGATTTTGCTTCATCAGTTTGTTTTTTATAAGTATCAGCCAATTGTTTTGATTCTTCTAATTGTTTTTTAACATTTTCCAATTCTTCAGTTGTAGCAGTATTTGTGTTTGCAGCTTGTTTATCTTTTGCTTGTTTATTTGCATTTGAAATTTGAATTTTTTTACGAAGTTCTTGATTTTCTTTAATTGTTGCTTCATTTGCAGCAGCATTTGTATCCAATTGTTGTTTGTTTGCTGCGACTTGTTCTTTTAATTGTTGTTCAAATTCATTCTTTTCTTTTCTATTCTTTGTTGCTTCTTCTTTCCAATGTTTAGCATGTTTCTTTACATCTTCCAATTGTTTGCTAACTAATTCCAATTGTTTCTTTGTTTCTTCCCATTGTTTTTTCAATTCTTCAATTTGTTGGAGGAGTTCTTGATTTTCACGAATGATAGATTCATTTGATTCTAATAATTTTTGATGAACTTCTGGATCAATTGATTGATATTTATTGAGTAATTTTTGAACTTTGGTTGACCAATTGGTAATTTCAATTTTTTGAGCATCAATTTCATTGTGAAGTATTTGGTTTTCAGCCAACAACTTTTTATTTGATTCAGTTAATGGTAATAAACGATCTTGAGATTGTTTATAACGTTCTTGAAGATCAGTTACTTGGGCACTTAACTTTCTAGTTTCATCTTTCAACATGACATTACTTTCTTTGAATAAATTCATTTGATCCAATTGATTGAGTACATCTTGATGTTTTCTAGTTGATACTGTAAGTGTACGCATATTTTCTTGCTCATCTGCCAATTGTTTATTTACAGTTTCAATTATCTTTTGACTATTTGCAATTGTTGATTTCAATCTAATATTCTCTTGTTGTAAAGAATCATTCTTTACTTCAATAATCTTTTGTTCTCTTGATTGTACTTGAACAATTTCACGTAATTGATTTACTGTATCATCATTTGACGATGATGAACCATCAGCATTTGTTGAGTTATTATTATTACCACCATTTATACTACCAGTACCAGTACTGAAAAAATTTGAATATTTATCAATTTGATTTGATTGTTGATTAATATTTTCAATTTGATTTTGTAATAAGTTATTGTGGTGTTTAAGATCTTTAAGACGTTCATCCAATTCAGTGATTTGTTCTTTTAATAATACTTCTTGATCAACCCAAGATTGTTTAGCAGCTTGTAATTCAGATGAATTTGAATCGATTTTAGATTGCATTGAATTTATGATCTTTTTAGAATCAACCAATTCATCACGTAATTTTGGTAAAACTTTAATATCATCAGCATGTAATACAACCTCACGTTCATAATTTTCAGTTGCTTTTCTACAAAGTTGATATTGTACCTTAGATTCTTCCAATGCTGCTTGTTGATCTCTAGTTAATTGTTGAATCTTTTCAAAGAGTTGTTGTCTTTCCAATGATAATTGATCTCTTTCATTTACAATTGAATTTATATCTTTTTGGTGCGATGATGAAAAGTTTTCCAATTTCTCCAATTTAACCAATTGTTCTTTAATTGTTTCTTGAGTTTTGCTTAATTCCAATTGAGAATCTTTTAATCTTTCTTCCAATTCAACTCTAACTTTTGTAAATTCTTCCTTTAATGTTGATAAATAATTTTCATTTGAAATTGCAATTGATTTATAATGAACAATATTATCTCTTTCTTGTGCTAATAAATCTTTCAAACTTTCAATTTCAGATTTTGCCAATGATAAATCTAAACTATTTGATGTATTTGATTCTGTATTATTGTTGTTGTTGTTATTGGTTGATTGTTGAGCTTGTTGTTGTTGATGTAATGATTGAGTTCTTTCAATTATTGTATTATATCTTAATTCAGATTGATTTAATTGAGTATCGAGTAAAGTTACTTTTTGATGTAATGTTTGTTCAGAAACTTTTAATTTAATGATAGATTCTTTGAGTTCAGCCAATTCTTTTTCTTTCTTTTCAAAACGTTCACGTGATTCATTAATTTGATGAGACAATGTAATGTTTGTATCTTTGTGTTGTTGTTTTTCATGTTCCAATTCTTTTTTCAATGCAATACGATTAGTTTCTTGAGATGTTAAATCATTTTCAATTCTTCTACGTAATTCCATTTCTGAAGATTCTTTTGATGAATTTAATTGATTAACTTTATCCAATAAATTTTCAATTGTTAATTTTTCAAGTGATAATGTTTTATTCATTTCAATTAAACGTTGTTCAGATGCACGAATTAATTGATTTTCACCTTTCATATTTGAACAACGTAATTCAGCTTGTGATCTTAGTTCTTCTGATTTTGATAATTGATTATTTAAATTTTCAATTGATTGTTGGTGTCTAATCATTGACTCCATTAACTCTTGATTCTTTTTACGATAACTTTCTAATTCTGATGATTGATTTTTAACACTTTCATTTGATATTTTCAAACGTTCTTGGTATAATGTATTTTCACTTGTAATTTGTGAAATTTGAATTTTAAGTGATGTATTTTGTTCACGTAATTGTTCAATTTTACCTAGTAATTCTTTATCATTGGTTGTTCTTTCTTTAATTGCCAATTCATATTCTTTTTGAAGTTGTTGATGTTGTTGTTTAATCTTTTCAAATTCACTAGCCAACATTTCATTTGCTTGATTATTAAATAAATTTGATGATGATGATAATAATGAATTGTTATTGTTATTTTGACTATTATTGTTATTATTATTACTGTTGAACATACTGATACTATTTTGATTATTATTATTACTATTACTGAAACTGTTATTATTGTTATTATTGTTATTGGTTGAAGAAGATAAATCAGATAATGACATTAAACCAGAGTTCATTGATTTTTGATTATTGTTATTATTATTAATTTGACTTGATTGATTATTATTTGGTGATTGAATATTTGGAGAAACAACATTTTTATAATGATCTCTTTGTTTAACTAATGATTGAATTACTTCAGCTTGTCTTTCACGTGATGTTTTAAGATGCTCCAATTCTTTTAATGCCAATTCAAGTTTTCTATCATTTTCATTATGTAATTGAATATCTTGACTAAGTATTCTAATTTGTCTAAGTAAATCTTGATTTCTTAATTGAAGATCTTCAATATTATTAAATGTAATTAATGAATCTGGTATAATTTCATCTTCAATAATTGTTGCATTGGTTGATGATATATTTGATGATGAGAATAAACTATTATTACCACCAAATTGTGATGCTGCTGATGATGAAGTAGTTGATTGAATACCATTAAATGATCTACTGTTATTATTACCACTAACACTACTAACACCAATGCTTGAACTACCTTTAAGTGGTTGATGTTGTTTCTTTTCTAATGCTTCTTGTAATAAACATCTAACTTGTTTTTGAAGATCATTTGTTTCTTGTTTTAATTTATTATTATCAGTTATGATTGCAGTTACTTTGAGTGATAATGTTTCTTTTTGTTGTTGTAATTGTTGATAACCATTTAATAATTTCTCTTGACTCTTTAATAAACGTTGATATTCACGATTTTGTTCATGAATGAGTGGTGCTTTCTTTTCGACTTCACGTAAAATATGGTTGAGATGATCTTGTACAAATCTTTTTTCTTTCTTTTCATTCAATGCAATCTTTGTTAAATCATCGTATCTTTGAATCATATCTAATAATTCTCTACGAATTTCATCACGTGTACCCAATGTTGATGCATCTGATAACCTATTTTTAACAGTTTCAGATAAAATTGGTATATCCATTTGTGATAAATCTGAATTTACACTACCATTACCAAATTGTGCTTGAGCAGCAGCAGCTTGACTACTTGTTGTTTTATATTCATCAAATTCTTTAATTAACTTTTGATAATCATCTTGTAATAAATCATAAGCTTCTTCCATTTTAGTGTATGCATCTTGATGATCTTTTCTTAACTTTTTATCAGTATCTTTTAATTTATCCAATTGATTTTGTAATGTTGCTACCTTTTTACCATTTTCTTCTGAACTTTCTTTATACAACGAAACTAATCTCTTTTGAGTATCTAATTCACTTTCAAATTGAGTTGATAATTGTACTTTTTCATTGGTTAATCTTTTAACTTCACCATTCAATGCTGAATTACTATTTTCGACTTGTTCCAATTGTTTCTTTAATCCTGCATTAACTTGATTCAATTTTGTAATTTCATCTGCTTGATTTTCATTTTTTAATTTTAATTCTAAATTAAATGATTTCTGTACCCAATCAACTTCAATATTAGTATATATATATAAGTGTATACATATATATTAATAAATAGTTGTATTACATACCAATTCTTTAATTTCATTAAATAAATTATTTGTAGATTGTTTTTGAGAATCTTCTAAAAATGAGGATTGTTTTCTAAGTTCGGATACTTCTTGTTTTAAACGTTGAATTTGAAATTCATTTGATGATTTTTCATTTTCAACAGTGATTAATTTTGATTTCAAATCTGATTTCTCTTTAATAAATTCATTTAATCTCTCTGTTAACTTTGTAACTGCATCTGTTTCTTCTTTTAAATCTTTTTCTTTTCTTTCTATAATCAAATGTAAATGTGATTTCTCTTGTTGTAATTCATCGATAATCTTATTTAATGTATTTGATTTTGATTCTCTTTCAACTGATAATTCTTTATATTTATGTAATTCTGAATTGATTTCCTCATTCTTTTGTGCTGTAGTTACCAATCATTCATAATATTAGTATGTTTGTTATATTGTTATATAACACACATAAATATATATTAATAAATGATATGATACTTACTTATAGTTTGTAAATCTTTTTTAACTGCAATGTTTTGTTTATTTAATGTTTCAACATCTTTTTTAGATTCCATATAATCTTTTTCTAATTGTTGAAATAATTGTTCTGCAAGACAAGTGATAATTCATAAATGTTAGTATCATACAAGTGATGGTGAAGATGATGAAGATTTAAATTAAATTATATAGATGCATACGAGTATTTGTAATTTCTACTTGAGATTTAGCTTGTATTGATTCTAATGATTGATTTAATTGTCTAATTCTACCTTCAGCTTTCAATAGGATACCAATTGGATTACTTGCAATAAATTGATTGTATTCATCTCTTGATAAAAAACTGCAATTCCATTGACTTGTTGGTTCATTAACAGTTCCCATTTTAAACTATACTCGTATATATGTGTTTTTGTGTGTTTATGTATTTATATCCTATTATTACTACTATTTCCTATAGAATATTCAAATAAAACAATAAAACACGAAAAAAAATAAATATATAAAAAAAAGAATGAATTTGAAAAAAAAAAAAAAAAAAAAAAAAAAAAAAAAAAAATTTTTTTTAAAAATAAAAAAAAAAAATATAAAAAAAAATTTTATTTAAAAAAAAAAAAAAATAAAAAAAAATAAAAAAAAAATTAAAATA
>JABXES010006177.1:0-27184 GCA_013375695.1 Dictyostelium brefeldianum
ACTATTATATCCAAAGATAAACTTTATTATTATTTCCTTCTTTTTCTCTTTTTATCTATTTGTTGCTTTAATAAACACAAATAATCACCGCATCAACAATCAGAACCAGAAAGTGTAACAGTACAACAACCACAAGCAGAAACAGAAAGTGTAGATTTAACATCATCATCACCACCATTTGAACAACAACAACCATTACAAAGTATTGATATAAATAATAATAATAACAGTAATAGTAATGGTAGCGCAAGTATAAGTAAACCACAACCAGTTGTTGAAAAAGATATTTCATCAAATAATGATGGTAGTATATTTCAATTACTTTTAATTTCAAATTGATTGTTCAAACCATTACATATGTAATCAATTAATGAAACCACCACAACTACCAGGTATGATGAATGGTTTGAATGGTAGTAATAGTGGAAATAACTTTTTCCATCATCAAAGATCAATATCTTGGTAATGATGCACATCAAAGAGTTATACCATTTTATTCATGTCCACATCCAGTATTTACATTTGGATTTGGTGGTAAAGTCGTATCAATTAAAGCAGTTCCTAATCCAAATGGTAATCAAAATATCCAATTCAATGGTAGTAGCAATAATTGAAATTTACCAAAACCTTTACAAAACATTTATCAAACTACAAGTGATTTAAATAATGATATTACCCCACAACAACAGCTGCGACAACAACAACAGGTATTAAAAGTATTAAAAATCCAATTGATAAAAATAACATTATAAATCAATTACATCCACCACAATTACTACAAAAACTTTCATTTGAACAAATTAACAACCTTCAAAAACAAAGAGAATTTGAGAAACTATAAACCAATTAAAATTAGATTTAGAGAAAGAAAAAGAGTTGAAAGATTCACAATTAAATAATCTCCAAACAACAGATCAATTAAAATTAAAGAACAACAACAGTAACAACAACAACAACAACAACAACCACTACTATTAATAAGGAAAAAGCTTTTTCAAATTTAACTACAACTTCATAAATTAATAATAATGAAAATGTATAATGCAATTTGCAAATAGTAATAGTAATTACTATTAAGTATACTGTTGTAAGAAATAATTGAATTATAATTTAAAACATAATAAACATTATTACATAATTTAAACATAACAATAACATATTTTGAATGATTTTTGAGAATCATTAGCCGTGATAACAATAACAATAGTAAAAATCATAAAGATTATCACACCCACACGGCAATTACAAATTCAAATTCAACACAACAAACTAAAACGCTACCAAACAAATAATCACTTGAAAACCTTGATTTGTTTTACTAGTAGTGTTTATTGTGTTGTTTAGTTTTTGTGTGAATATTACTTATTTGCGATTAATAAATATTGTTGACGAATATAAATGAAATATAATTTAATGCTGATACTGTTTGATGATTGTACTAGTATCATTTACTAATGTATTAATATTGATTTGAGCGATAATTGAGATGTGATAAATAATATAGATTTGATTATTTGAATTGAGATTATTAATTGAATATGAATTGAGATGTGTATTTAATTAGTGAGATTGGTATTGAATTAATGAGATGGGAGAATCTCGTACAAAAACTGATAGTGTTTATCAGAAAACAGTTGATTTCCTAGATTTGCAGATAATAATTATTATCTGTAAACAGATAATGTAATTAAAATGTTATCTGATTTTATAAGATAGTGTCATGAAAACTAAAAAAAAAGGCAGATTCAAAATAACAATACATATATGGAACTTGATGAAAATATTAAACAAGTCATATTGATATTGAAGATGGTGATCAAGGTAATAAACATAGGCATTAATTTTTAAAATTCTCTAAACACATTTTTTTTAATAAAAGAGTATGACATCTCAATTATTTTTTGTTTTATTATATTATTTTATTTTTATTTTTTTTATTTTTTTTTTATTTATTAATGTATATTTGGTGGTTCGCCTGCATTAGTTACACCAGTACCTGATCTTTGTATTGCTCATAATCCACCTTTACCGAACAAATTCAAATAGAAATTCAACAACTATACCATTATCACCATCTTTTTCAGCTTCTCATTATCGTTCTCCAAGTTTTAATAATAGTTTTGATTCTGATAATGCTGTTGAAATATCTGATTAATTAAAAAATAAAAAAATATAAAATAAAATAAATCTATATATACAAACAAAATAATCATCATGCCAAGAAATCACTAAAACTTATCAATGTTTTCAATTTTACCACCTAAAAATATTTGTGCCATAGATGGTTGTTGATGTAGTTCAAAAGGTGGTGCTTTGACTTCTTGTTTTTCTTTTTTCTTTTAAAAAGAATAAATGCTGAAATTGCTGCTGCTATCACTGCCGCACCTCCTAAAATTGGTCCAACAATTACCCCTACATTGGTTTTATTATCATCACCTTCACCATCTTCTTGTTGACTACAATCTATACCAGTAAAATTTAATAAACATTCACAAGATCCAAATTTTGTGTTACATGAACTACCATTTAAACAATCAATACCTTCAAAACCAGTTAAACATTCACATTGACCAATTGAAGTATTACATGAACCACCATTATTACAATTGACAGTACAGGACCGTAGTATACATATATTCCCATTCCAACTGCTCTGAATTAAATCATCATAACCATCACCATTCATGTCACTTTTTCCATTTCCACCATAACTAGCTGGTTGTATTACTCTAATTACTTTTGGTTCATTAATTAAATCAAATGAACCTGGGAATATCGTTAAAATAAAATTTATATTTTATAATAATAAAATAATTATTATTATTTTCATTTTTATATATGCTTTATTTATTTTAATCGTTCAGGAATATTTAAAGAAATGTCAAAAGTAAAGTGGTGAATTTTGATCAACTTTTTTTACCAAAACTTTAACCCATTTTTTTACACAAAACTACAAACCCTTTATTGCGTATGACACACCAAAAAAATACAAAATAAATTTATTATTTTTTTTTTTAAAAAGAACAAGCAAACACAATGCAGTACTTTCTTCAAAAAAATCTAAACAAACTCGTTTAGAGTATAATACATTCATATTAAACGAGTTTGTTTAGATTTTTTTGAAGAAGGAGATGAATTATCAGAACAACAATACAAAGATATAAAAGCAATACATTTGGTGATAAACAAGATGAAATCAAATTGTTAACAGCATTACGTTCAAATTACATTCAATTTAATTTTGATGAAATTATGTAAATTCATTGGTTCAATGTACCATGACATTGTAAGTTTACATGATTATGAACCTTTAGAATTGAAAAGTCTTCAAGATCAATTTATTTGTAAAGAAAAAATATTAATTGAATACATAAATCATTTAATAACCAGCAACAACAACACTCAACAAACACAACTACAACCACTACAACCACAACTATCAATAGCAACGATAATAATCATAATTATGATAACTATAATAAAATACAATTACTATTATCACAATTAATATATTTTTGTTCAAATGAAAATAAATATGAGATTTATCAATTGAAGAAACAGATTCAGTACCATATAAAGAATGTTATTAATATACAACTTAAAAAGAATACCAGGATTGAAAAAGAAAGATATTGGATTCTTGGTAGAACCATTAATTAGAAATAGACTATTTACATATATAGATTTTATAGTGGTCATATTAGAACATTCAAAGGTGGTCTATATAAATCCATTAGGTAAAAAATAATTTGAAATTTCAAGTTCTTTACTTCCAGTTTTGTTTACATTTGATTTTAATAACATTTCATCCGAGATTTAAGTTTTTTTATTGTTTAATATAATTTATTAATATTTGTTTGTGTGATGGAAATTTATGATTAAAACAATAATTTATAAATGAAAAACTATTAATATGTGTATTTAATTTAATTAAATTATTGTAATTTAATTTTTGGTAATAAAAATTACTGTTTTTTTTTTGTTTAGTGATTGATTGAAAATCTGTAATATTTGAATTTTGATTAATTATTTCTTTGAATATTTCAGGTGTATATGATGATTTTAATGTGAATTTAGATAATGTTGGAATTGATGAAACTAATGTAGATATTTCACTTATAAATGTTATTGGAAGTGATTTAGTATTTTTTTTATAAAAATCAAATTTTGACCATTCAAAATCTGATTCGCCACAATTTTGATTTATGAATAAATGTTTTAATGATTTATTCAAACTAAATAACTCTTTTACTTGATTCCATTTATTTAACAGTTTGTATTCATATTCTATTTCATCTTCTTGAAAAGTTGAATTGATTAATACATTTGGAAAGCAAACATAACATTTTAATAAATTGAAATCTTTTCTTTCATTTTTAGTTGATAAATAATACAATAAATTTGTAAAACATAAATTAATTGAAACTTCTTTTAGGTTACTTGATGTTGATTTTAAAATTTGTTCAATACATTCTAAATTATATGAATAAACACCTTTTGTAATTATAGATTCAATATTTGTTAAATAATTTAAATTTGATAATGTTAACAGTATTTGATTATCACCTTTTATTGATGTTTTAATTATAATTTGTTTTATTGATTCTTTGTATTTACTGAATATTAACAAAACTTGTTTTAATACTATAGGTGAATGTAAATCACAAAGTACAACTCTATATATTTTCTTCACTTTTTCCAATGTTTTTTTTAATGATTCCAAATAATCTGGTATAATTAAATTCCTATCTAATAAAATTTCGTTTAGTTGAATATTTTTTGAATTGATAGTTTTCAAATCACCAAAATTATTAAAGTCATATCTACCAACTATTGTAATATATATTTTTTCAATTGACCAAATTTCATTTTTAATTATTATTCTTTTTAAATTTGAATAATTTGAAAATAAATAATTAACTATTGATAACCCATTATAAATTGGATTGATTATTAATGATTTACAATGTTCAATTTTAATTATTGATTTTTCATTTTGTTGATATGTAATATGTTGTTTTTGATTCAATTGTTGAAAATAGTTTATACTGTATTTGTAGTAAACTATATCCATACAATTTAAATTTGTTGATATAATTTTAAACCATTCTTTATTTACTAATGAATAATTTAATATTAATTGTTTTATATTGATATCAAATGTGTTCGATTGGAATTTACTATATTTATTAATATGATAACATAATAAAAGTTGAATTTGTTTTTCTATATATTTTGGTAATTTTGGTAATAATTGTGGTTGTTTATTTTTAAAGCTATTTATTATAAAATAATATAAATTCATTATTATTATTTGAATGTTATATTATTAATATTTATGTCATAAAAAGTTCAAAAAAATCTGTTTTTTTTTTTGTTATTTAAAAAATAGAAATAAAGAAGATTTTTAAAAATCAATAAAATAAATAAAAAAATAAATATTAATATTCTGCAATTTCTATTTATGTCTTTTTTTTAAATTTTTATTAATATGAATAAAATAGTACAAGCAGGTAGTAAATCATTAATTAATAGTAGAATTAAAAGAAAATCACTATTAAGTTAAGTAGTTTCAAACAATTTTGATTCATTAGTACTTTTATCATGATGATATAAATGATGAACATTTATGTCCATATCAAGAATATCAAGATCAAGATTATTATAAAGAAAACACTGAACAAATAACAATCTGTTGTAAGAAATTATCAAATGCATTCATTGATCAATTCTCTTCAATTTTTGGAATCAAATAAATCAATTTCAAAATTAGAATCAGATTGTCACAATGTAATCCAATTTTATAAATAAATCTTTTTTTATTATTCGCTCATTAAAAAGAATTCTAAATTTTTAATAAATATATGTCAAAGGTCGCATTCTTTATATTCTTTATTTATGATTGAAAATGATTTAAAATTGGATTGAAATTACCATTTGAATCTGATAACATAAATTGAATCAATTTTACCTGTAATCGTTGCAATAAATAATGATGTTGATGAACTTGCAAATTTATTAAAATTGATTTTAATATTTGATAACTTAAAACCAAGAATGATAATAAAGGAATTTTCAAATGTATTTATTGATCAAATCAGTTCAATTTTAAATCAAATAAATCAATTTCAAAGATAGAATTTATAAAAATTACAAATCCTACTAAACTTGAGGTAATTTAAAATCATTTATGTATAAAGAAGATGATTTGTTATAAATACCAATAAATAAATACACATAAATAAAACTAAATTTAAACATTTATCTAAACATTTATTTACTTATTTGGTTCACTATCACGATGATCCCATTGAACAATAGTATGTTTACCAACACCAATGAAATAATTTGTATTTGGTTCATCTATTTTTCTCCACATATATTTCATTTGACCATTCCATGTTACACAACCGACTACAGCAGGGTCATAAACTTTTAGTTCTTCAAATAAATCAAATTGAACGGAAGCATGACCAATATATTTGCAGGCAAGTCCTTCATATTCAGCTTTTAATGTATTGTAATCATCTGTATAGAATTTTACACTAATGTTATGTGCATTTGGTTTAACAGCACCATCAAAGCATGGGTGTGCAAATGATACTGATAATACTGATATTAATAAAACAATTAATACTTTTAATAAATTCATTATTATTTCTTTAGTTGTTGTTTATTGAATTTCAAATAATGACATTTTTAAAAAATACACTTCCTTTTATACCCATTTTTATATGTTAATAATCTTTTAAAATAATAAAAAAATGAATAAATTTGTAATATTACAAATTTGTAATAATGGTACATTTATTATAATCTATTAAATTTTATTTTTATTGGTAGATATAAAAAAAAATGAAATAAAATTAAAATAAAAAATAAATAAATTTGTAATAATATTCATGTGGTGTACATATGTTATAACTTTAAGTTTAATAAAAAAAAGAATAAAAAAAAAAAACGTTTTGTTTTTTTGTGTGTGTCTTTTTTTAGGGTTATAATTTTGAAATTAAATTATTAAAAATTGAATCCATATCATCACCATTTAAAACTTTGATTAATTTTAATATTTCTTGATCAATATTTGAATGTAAGAATTCTGAACAATCTGAAGATACATAAATTACATTTAAAGATGATGGTAACATACCACTTTTAATTAAGCTACCAGGTCCTTTAGCAATTAGTGTTGTTAATGAATTTGGTAATTTTGATAAATCAGTTTTATCAAATGAAAAGAATTCTAGTATTTGTAATGATGATGGAAAATAATGAAATTTTAATGGACGATCATAACTCATTACAGAAATTGCTAGTAAATTTGGAATTGAAGCAGGACCACACATTAAATTCTTTGAATACCATTGATTTTGAAGTACCATTGATTTTAATCCATTAGGTAAACCACCAGGTAAAAATGGAATGTTACCATGACTTTCATGAAATTCTAAATGGTCAACATTATCAGGTAATGAGCCATCATTAATAAAAATACCATATTTAAAACGAATTGATTTTAATGATGTACAATTTGTTAAACAATCTTTTTCCAATGTTTGAGTATAATATTTACCAAATGTTAATTTAACAATATGTGATGGAATATCACCATTTTTAATCTTATCATTAAATGAATCACTGAATCTAACATCTACAATATGATTTGGTAATCTTTGTAATTGTTCAATTGAATTAATACCACCAATTTTAACTAAACTTGCTGGTATTGATTCAATTGATAAAAATGAGTGATTCTTTTGTAACCATAAATATTCCAATGAATTTGGTAATACATTTAATCCAATTGTAACTGGTATTTGTTCTTGTACACCTTCAATTGATTTATCTTGATCTTGATCTTCTTCTTCTTCTTCTGCTTGTTTTTCAAATCTCATTTTTAATGTTTTTATGTCAGATGGGAAACAAGCAGGAAAGAATGAATTGAATGGACATTTTAATACTAAATTTGTGACTGAATTTGGGAGAAAACTAGTTGATTTATCATCGTTGCATAATGATGATTTGAAACCATTTTCAAATTTCAATGTTTTTAAATTTGTTAAATTTGAAAAACCATTTTCATTTATTGGTATTTCAGTTTGACAACAAAATATTAATTTTTCAATTCCCTTTGGTATCCATTCAGTTGAAATTTGATAATCAATAGATTTAATTAAATAAAGTTCTTTTAAAGTTGGCGGTAATACATTTGATTTAAATTGATTTGGTTTTGTAATTACTAATTTTGATAAATTTAATGGTAATTTATTAATTTCTGTATTACTGTTACAATCACTGAAATCAAATGAATAATCTGATCCAATTATTAATGATTTTAAAGATGATGGTAAATAATTTAATTGAACACTTGTATATTCAAAACTTAATTCTTGAATTGTTTCAGGAAATACTGGTGATTCAATTGGTGATTTTATACTTTCAAATACAACTTTACTAATATTAATTAAATTTGGTAATTCTTTATCTACCACAACTTCATAAAATTGACCATACACCAATGATACGATTCCCTTCATACATTCTGATACATATAACTTTTCTTTTACTTTTTCAACTCTATTAATTCTTTCTTCTTCCTCATTACCTTCTTCGTTATCATTATCTTCCTCCTCTTCTTCTTCATCTTTATCTTCATCTTCAGCTTTATAATATTCACTAAAATAAAATTTGTAATCACAAGATTCATTTGTTGATTTTATAAGTTTGTTTAAAGTTTCAAAACAATATTTAACATTTCTACCATTTATTGTGAATGAAAGTGATTGTAAATATTTTTTATCGTTGTATGATTCAATTGATTTATATTCATTTTGTGATCTGATTGATCTTGTGTATTTGTGATTGTTGTATATTTTTATATAGTTTAACAAAGTATCTTTAATTATTATGTTTCTCCATATTTTAAAAAATAAAATTGAATTATCCATTGTGTTGTTTATTATTATTTGTTTGTATTTATATCACTTTACTATTAGTATACAATGATCAAAAAATAAAAAAATAATTGCAAAACAAAAAAAAAAAGATATATTTATTAATTTGAGAAATTGTCAAGAAATAAAAGAGAAATATCTTGTGTTGTTTGAACTACATGTTTTTGTAAATATGATTATTATATATTGTTCAATTTCAGCACAAAGTTTTAGTCAGAGAAACAGCTTAAAATAATGGTCAAAGAAGAAATACCTTTCCTTCAACCAAAATCTTTAGCTACTCTAATTGTTATAGCAAAGTGTTCTAAATTTACAACACTAATATTTACAAAAAATGCACGAACAAATCTTTCCTATTATAATTCTATCTCTATCTTTTTTATCTGTGCGTTATAAATGAAAAAAAAAAAATAAAAAAAAATAAAAAAAAATTTTTTTGTTAAAAATTTCATAAAATTATGAACAACACACCACTTTTGATTGAAGAATTAAAATCATCAAATGGAAAAATAACAACTAATAATAACACATTAGATATAGATGATTTAAAACCAATAAATAGTAAATCATTATCATCAAATAATATCATAAATAATAATAATAACACAACCAATTTAACAGCAGAAAGAGGTACAAATTATTTTGGATATTTAATATTTTCACAAGGACATGTATGGAGACCAACACCATGTAGTGATATTGGTATTGATGGTCAAATTGAATTTTTCAATGGTAGCAATTATTCAATTAAAGGTAGTAAAGCAATAATATGTGGAGTTCAAATTAAATCAACAATTGCAAATAAATCAGCATCAATTAGTTTTGATTCTTTAAATTATTGGTGTAAACTTCCATTTCCTGTAATTGTAGTTCAAATTTACTTTAATGATAAAGATCCATCACAACTTCCAAAATGTTATTATTTAACAAAAGAATATTTATATCATTCAATGAATAAAACTGGACAATCATTATCATCTTCAACTTCTTCTTCCTCAACAACCACCACCACCACCAAAGCATTTGATAAAAAAAATGCAATTGAATTTTCATGTAATTCAGTTCAAGAGTATTGTATTGATTATATGAAAAAGAATCATTTAAACTTTGACCAATCAAATTTAATGTTATCAAATTATTCAAAAACTTTAAAGAAATTGGATCAATTTTGGGTAGATACAGTTGAATCATTTTTTAAATTAAAATCACAAGATACTTTAAATGATAGTGGTAATGGGATTGGTACAGGTGCAAGTAGTGAAACATTTGAATCATTATTTGATTTTTCAATACAAGATTCAATATCGATTGAAAATAGAATTTATTTAAAGAATGAATCAATTAAAAAGTATGGACATGGTATATTATCATTAAATGATATTATATTTATAATTCAAGATCATTATTTTGACCAGTTGCATTGTAAATTCAACAAATTTCAAACATTATCAAAATGGTATAGTTATTATTATTGTATTACCAAAGGAGGTGATAATTTAATACACTCTATTGAAATTGATCTAGTTGAAATAATTTATAAACAAGTACCAGAAGAAATAGTTTATTTAGAACAGGTCATATTGGAAATATGTAATATAATTAAATTTAATAACTGCTCAACAGATAATAAAAGATTAGATATTATAATGGAAATTATAAACACAAAAGGTAATGATATAAATGATAATTTAAAATCAAAATTATTAAATCAAATTGACAATAATAACAATAACAATAACAATATCAACAATGGAATTAAAAAAGAGCATGAATTATTATTAAAAGAAAATAAAGATCTTCAAATTAATTTAGAAATTGCAAATAATACCATTCAAGAATTAAAATTAAAATGTGAAATAAATATGATGATTCCTGATCAAGAAATAAATATAAGTGAATTATTAGAATTTGAATTATCAATATCTGAAAATAAATAATAATAAATAAATAGCCATTGTTTTACAAACAAAAATATAAATACATTTATTTGTTTTTTTTTTGTGTTTTTCAAAAATTTAAATTTTCATTTTTTGAATTTTCGACAGTTACGCATATAAACAAATATTTTTTTAATATTAATAAAATAAATGCCAAAGATAAAGACATCAAGAAAGAGATTTCCAAAAGGATGGGATATAATATCAGAAACTTTAGATTCATTTGATTTAAAAATGAGAGAAGGTAATTAAATCTTATTATCATATGTTTGTAAGATCTAATGTTATTAACACAAACATTACATTATTGAACATATAGCTGAAAATGATTCACATGATGGTAAACGTAAACAAGAAGCAAATTGGCCTATATTTAGAATTCATCATCAAAGATCAAGATACATATATGAAATATTTTATAAAAATAAAGAGATATCAAGAGAATTATATGATTTTTGTTTAGCTGAAGGATATGCTGACAGAAATTTAATTGCAAAATGGAAGAAGCAGGGATACGAGCGGTTATGTTGTTTAAAGTGTGTTCAAGATCAGAATCATGTGTGTATTTGTAGAGTACCAAGAAAACCTAAAAATGGATTAGATAAAGAAAGAATTATTGAATGTATTAGTTGTGGTTGTAAAGGTTGTGCATCTGGTGATTCAAACGTTGGAACAACCTCAAGTGATAATGAAGATGATAACAATAATAATGATAATGATGATAATGAACAAACTAATAACAATAAAGAAGATAATCAAAATGAAGATAACGAAGAAGATTAATCATTTCCTTTTTATAATGGATTTTACAATTTATACATATATGACTATTGTTATTATTTATTTATAATATAATAATAATAATAATAAAGAAGATAATAAAGAAGAACATTTATCATTTTCTCTCTTTTTTTTTAATGGTTTTTTACAATTTATACGATATGACTATTTTTTATTATTTATTTATATTTATACTATTGTTGGTTGTGTTTGTTGATGTGTTTGTTTGATTGATTGATGATTGTTTGCTTTAATTTTGTTGTAACATTATTACAGCTCTTGGCGCTAAATCCATTTCTTTTAAAGTTTTAGTCATTATATCACCAACAAGTTCAACCTTTGGATAAGATGTTAAAAGTTTAAAATTGGCAAGACCAGTTTTAACTTGAACGTAATAATAGAGTGTTTTAATTTGATCGGTACTGTGGAATTGACCTTTTAATGTTTCAGTTGGACATCTAATTTGAATTGTACAATCACCTTCTGTACCAATTTTACTTGATTCTTGTACTTTTTCAACCAATTGTTTAATTTCTTGTTTTTTAACTTCTTCTTCACTCTTTGTTTTTTCAACAGTTGTACCATAAAAGTAATTATCATCGTAATTATCAATATCATCTTCATCTTCATCATAATTTTCTTCAAATTCTTCATCTTCTTCTTCACCTTCATTATCACCACTACTCTTTTTAATTGATTCTTTACTATTTTTTAATTGATCTTTAGCTGCAGCTGTTGTTGAAGTTGTATTTGTAGTTGTTGTAGTTGCGCTTGTATTATTGATATTATTGTTATTATTATTTGTTAAAGGTGGTGATTTATTATCTTGTGGTGGTGAATTGTTTTTAGCTCTTTCTTGGTCTTGTTTTAGTGATAATTGAATTGCCAATTCTAATTCTTCATCTTCTGTACTATATTTTCTTTGTTTTTTAGATGCAACATCACCATTACCATTATTACTGCTGCTGTTATTGCTATTATTACTATTTACATTGATTGTACTTGTAGTTATTGAACCATTATATGAATTTTGAGATAAAAAAGTAACCAAATATTGAGCCATCTCTTCAGCATCAGCAAAACCAAACATATCTTGTAACTTTTGACCAGTTCTTGGATCAATGATTGCAATGTATGGGAATTTATAAACTGGATAAATTTGAGTGAACCAATTACCTTCAGAATTTTGATTACTAACTTGCCAAAATACAAAATTTTCACTGATCAAATCTTTTAAATCTTTATTTGACCATGTATCTCTATTTAGTTTTTGACAATCAAATTCTGATACATCTTGAATATTAACCAATATAAATTGTTTCTTTTGTTCTCCAATCTTTTTAACTGCATCAAACGTACCAAATGTTAATATATCTAATGGTGGTTTAAATAATTCTGCCAATGTTTTTTGTTTATCTGTTAATTTATCTTTATCTAAATAAGAAGAAGTATGATGAGATGAGAGTGAAATATTAACGAGTTAGTAATTGTTAGTGTAGTGTATATAATATAACATATAAAACATACCCATTCCTCCCATTCTTCTACCTTCTTTTTCAAAATCTCTAAATACTTCAAATACATTTCCAGGTTTTTGATATCTATTTGGTCTTGAAGGCATTGATTCACCCATTTGATCGACCAATGTTTCCATTCTTTGTGGAATTGGTTCTCTAATATCATCATCATCATAATCGTAAGATGATGCTGGTGATGATGTTTTATTACCAGTACCAGTACCACTTTCGCTGTTATTGTTATTGTTATTATTTGAAGATGGTTTTGTTGAGCCTGAATCATTCATTGCAAAAAAGAAATCAACACTTCTTTCAACATCCCAATTGTTATTCTGCAACCAAATTGTACATATATTAATATATATTTATAGTATGAATATATTAATATGAATGATCAATAGTTACCTCTAATATTGTAGTTGCTAATGATGAGTCTTCACATCCTGTAATTGATAAAAAGTTTGATAAGATATCTGGGTCTTCCATATTATATTATATATTATTGAGTGTGAGTATATATGTGGTATGTTGTAGAATGTATTGTAAAAATTATATAATGTACAGAGTGTGTATGTATAAATGAAAAATTAAATTAAAAATATAAAAATGAAAAAAAAAAAAAAAAAAAATTTTGGTCCACATCAATTTAATTTATTTTTTTTTATAGTTAATTTCAGATTATTGTTGTCGAATTTTTAAAAAACACGAGAAAAAACTTTGAAAATAAATTATCACTTTGAAATCAAATAAATCATATATTAATTATCAGTATATAACTTAATTTATATTTATTATGATTATAATAATAATTCCTCATTCACACAAACATAAAAAACACCCACACATAAAAAAATAACAACAAAAAGCTGTTCACACCAAAAAAAAATAAAAAACTTTAATTTAAAAAAAAGTATAATAGGAAATGAGATCTTTGCAGTCTTTACACAAACCAATATGATTAACCAATGAAATACACACTCAAAAATTCACATGTGAGCGATGTTCTCAGCAATAATAAATATTTTTTTTTTTTTTTAATTTTGATAAACAAAATAAATAAGATGATCAATAATATACTCAATAAATCATTTTTTATTATTATTATTGTGTAATTGATTTTTAATAGTTTAAACTGGTGGACAATCATTAATAATTATATATAAATTCAAATACCTCTTCACAGATAATTTCAAAAGAATTCTATTGAAAAATAAAATTAAATTACTACCAGCTGTAACTCTTTTTAAAATGTAATCCAATAACCTAATATCCATTCTAGCTGTATAAACTAATAAACATGGATCACATTCCTATCACTTCTCTTAAGGATTGGGCAATCGATTATCCACTGCTAGCGTCATCCATTTTCAGGGCCAGTCCATTTGGCAGGTGAGTTGTTACACACTCCTTAGCGGATGCCGACTTCCATGGCCACCATCCTGCTGTCTTAATGAACTAACACCTTTTGTGGTATCTATTAGTGAATATTTGGTTCGACTACATTTGTTCCTGCGGGTATTTGATCAAATCTACCAATGTTAGCTATTAAATATGGATCAATTGTAGGTGCAACAGTTTCATCAATAACATTACCATCTTCATCTTGATTTCTAAATGTTACCAAATGATAATTATGATTGACATATTTCCAATCTAAAAATTTGATAAAATTTGAATTTAAATGAATCTTGTTTTCATGACTATTAAGTAATAATACAACAAATGCTTTATGAAAATGAAACTTGATTAATGAATTTGATTCAAATTGAAAGTTGTAAAAACAATTAACAGATAAATGAAATACTGTTGACTGATGGCTAGTCTAAACTTCAATAATTCACATAACGGTTTAAAAATGTGGGCTTTTTTTTTTGGCATGTGTGGTGATTCTAATAATTAATTACATGTTAAAATGTTTATTTTTAAAATATTCTATTGATAATGAACAAGAATAAGAATCAAGTTCTTTTTGAGATACTTTTGGTAATATTTCAAATAGGAATTGAGATAATTCTAAATGACCGAATCTTAATGAAGCAAAAAGAATTGTCTTTAAATCTTTGGTTTTATATGGTGGTAATGGATGATCTTTGATTTGATTTGGAATTAAATACCAACCATAATGTTGATACATATATTCAAATATATGTAATTTACCTTCTTTTGATGATGTATGTAAAACTCTATTGAAAAATAAATTTATATTATCATCTGTGATACATTTTAAAATGTAATCTAATAATTTAATATCTATTCTAGCTGGATATAATAACACTTGACTTACTACATTTGTTCCTGATGGTATTTGATCAAATCTACCAAGTAATGCTAATAAATATGGATCAATCGTAAGTGCTGCAGTTTGGTCAATAACATTACCGTCTCCATCTTGATTTCTAAATGTTACCAAACGATCATTATGATTCACATATAACCAATCTATAAACTTGATAAAATTTGAGTTTAAATGAAAGCTGTTTTTATCATCTAAAAGAGATCGTCTTGTTTTTGAATAGTCAAATTTAACCAATGAAGTTGAACCAAATTGAAAGTTGTAAAAAAACAATTTCAATGTTTCTAAAATTGATCTTTTATTTGGAAATTCTGATTCGCTATATCTAACTGAACAAATTTGATCGTATACTTGATGGGCATATCTTGAATCTCGAAATTCATATAACAATGGACCACTTTCAATAATGTGATTTAATATTTCTGGTAATGGATCTTTAATTTCTGATATTATAATTTTAACACCAACACCATTACCACCAGTATCTTGAATATGTTTATCCTTTAATAATGTTTTAATAATTGTAAATCATTGAAACGAAGTACATTACTATTTGATAAATCTAATGGTGTATGTTGAAATATATATTCCAACATTTCATTTGATTTTATAAATTTATGGACTATATGTATTGAATAATAGTATCTCAATGGTATACCAAATTTTGATAAGAAATATTGAACAAATTCTAAATCATCATACCCAATCAAAAGATAAATGAAATTGTGTTTAGAAATGATTGGTTGAATTTTCTTTCTATTTAATTTATCAATATCTTTAATATCTTTGATAACTGAATCTATAAATTTAATCTGTTGGACTCTATTTGAACAATGTGAAAATAGTTCAATTCCTTCTTTTTCAATATCTGGATTTTTAATATAAGAGTAATCTAATAATTCGAAATTTGCAAATTGAACTGCTACTTTGAAAAGTAATGTATCTTTGTTTGAAGTATTTTGTTGTGGATATTCAATATCTCCATATAATTTTAGAAAGTTACTTTCTCCTTTTTCATCTTTAGTTTTAACATATTCACCATCACCAAAATATAAATTGAACGTTTCTGGTTTTAACCCTTCACCATAAAATGAATTAAAGAATATTCCTATTAGTTCTTGAACTACTTCTTTATTTGCATGAATTTGAAATAATTTATCTGCTAATGGTAATTGTAATTCTTTTTTTGTCAAACTGTTTGAAAATGCATCAATTTCTTCAACTGCTCCTTGAGTAACTGGATCACGATCATTTGATAATATTAATTTGATAATGGTAATTAATGTTTTTAATGATATAGTTTCATTGACGTGAAACAGTCTTATATAGTCAAGTAGGATATTATAATCATCTGAAACTACATTTACAACACCCTTGTTATTTAAACAATTTAAAACTTTAATTGACGAATCAATTGATTTATGATCATCCATTATTAACCGTAATACTTCATGTGGTTCCATTTGTATTGTACCAAATAGTTTAATGAATTTTGTTGAACTTTGATAAACAGAGTTCGTTAAAATGAAATATGTTAATTGGTGTCCATGATCTTGTATTAGTAATTGTAATGCAGGTATACAATTTGAATGAATAATGACACTAAGTAATCTTTCCATTACATCAGTATTATCAAGTTTAATATATTTTCCATAATGTTTGAATAAATGATGATAAAACAATCTATCTTGATCAGTATCTTCTTTAATTAATTTGAACATTTTACTGAAATCTGTGGAAATTCTATCATATATTGATACATTAAACACTAAATACTTTCTATTTATTACTTTATCACGTAACATTCCAAGTTGACCATGTTTAATCATATTACTAACTGATATAATTGTATCATATTCAGGTGATATATTCTTATTCATATTTGACATTATTCTCTTGTAGATGAACTTGTTTCTAAATATTTTCCAAAATAACCATTCAGTTGCTTCTATACCATCTTTAATTTTAAATTCAACAATTTCTTTATTAAATGAATTAATGTTATCCAAATTTTCTTGTTTTGATAATATCTCTTGTTTTCTATTATGTACTGCTGTAATTTGTTCTATTAATTCATTCTTTTTTATTTTACTCTTTGTAACCAAATTATAATCTCTTGTTGCAATATGTTTTAACGATTGTACAGTTAAAAGCTTTAAATCTTTAATATCTAATTTAGTTTTTTTATTGCTTCTATCCTCTGTATCTGAATCTGTATCTTCTGATGATGATAATGAGATATCTCTTTTATTATTATTATTATTATTATTATTATTATTATTATTATTATTAGTTGCCATTGTGTATGCTTTGTATGTGAGTGTGTATGAAATTCACAATTTAATTAAAAAAAAATAAAATTTTTTCAATTTTGGACTGACGTCAGAAATAACTTTTTTTTTTTTTTTTTTTTTTCACTTTTATTTTTTTACGCTACACAAAGATAGAGATAATCAATAATTAAAGATGAAAAAGATAATTAAAAAATTACTACAATCAAGGGTTGAAAATGATGATGACTTTAAAATTAAGAATGTAGCATTATCAAAGAGATCATATCAATATTTAGAAACATTTGGTAATAAGTGTTTTAAAAGATTAATTGAATTATCAGTTGCAACTAGATTACAAAGATTAGATAAAGTTGAAAAACAAAAACCAAAAGAAAGAGAAATGAATATTGATCAACAAGACTTACTATCTGCAATTACAATCATTATGCCAAATAGTACATTCCTACACTACTGTTACTATAGTATAACTCAAAGTACTTTACCTCCAACTGCTCCAACTTCTCCAACAACTTCGCCTACAACAACAACAACCACTACTACTACTACAACACCAGCAACTACAGCAGAAACAACAGAAACAACTACCCCATCAACTGCTACAGAAACAACTACGGCTACACCAACCACTGCAACAACAGAAACAACAGAAACAACAGGTACAACTACTCCTACTACAACTACAACTACAACTACTAAGAATACATCTCCATCAACTACAACAGTTGTACCAGTACCACCACAATTGTTTTTTACAAGATCATATGTTAAATACAAGATTGAAAAACAATCATATGCTGGTAATTATAAATATTCAAAATGTTTCACCATTTCATTAGCAGCATTAATGGATTTCATATTCACAGAAATCATTGATTGTGTATTATTTAATATATTATCAATTAACAAACGTAAAAATGTATGTATAACATGATGTGTATATATTAATTGTTAAAACAATATATTAATATGTATTCATGGTTCAAATATACAGATTATTGATATAATGGATATATTAAAAACAATTAAATTTGATGAAGAATTAAATTTATTTGCAACATGTTTATATAATGGTGAACCATCAGAACATAGTGAATTCAATGAAAATAAAACTGAATTTTTAGTAGATGTAATCAAACAATTGATGGTATCAAGAGATAAACATAAAAGATTTAGAATTCATAGATCATCAGTATTTCAAGAGTATAATCGTTATTTCAAACATACATTAAAAGAATCATATAGAGATAATAGATCAGTATCTGTAAATACCAATGTGGGCAAAAAAGTTAAAGTCAATTACACATTGGCAAAACATAATGGTAGATCAACTGTTAAAAAATATCAAAGACCAATACCACCAAAAAAGATTGAAAAAGATTACTATCGTGAAGAAGATGAAGAATTGTATCCAGATGATACAATTGATTACACTAAAGATGGCTTATCAAAAATATATAGTGATACATTGAAAGATATTTGTAGATCAAAAGATTTAAAAGTAACTGGTAATAAAACAATGTTAATTGAAAGATTAATTGAATATAAAGAAAATAAAGATAAAGAAGAATTGGAAGCAAAAGAAGAATTGGAAAAACAACAAGGTGGTGATAATCAAGAAGGTGGTAAAAGTAAAAAGAAATTAAAATTGGTTACAAAGAAATTAATTACAGTAATTACTAAAGGTGATGATGGCATATTCACTGTTGAAACAAAAGAAATTGAAAGACAAGATACTTCTCAACCTTCAAATAATGTTTATTTTGATACAGATGATGAAGATTATCAAGATTATTCAGATAATGGTACTGATGGTGAATCGTTTATTTGTGGTAACTATTTTAGTGATAGTGAAATTGGTAGTGATGATAATTGTAAAGGTGATAATGGTAAATCGTTAATTTATCAATACGATTTCAACAAATATTACAAAGATCAATTGTCAAAAGAGAATCAATCTGATGAAATGGTTAAACTATTTAAAAAGAAATCTGCAAGATGGTTTTGGAAAAATAGAAAAGATGTTGATGATACACAATATAAATTGGAAGAATTGGTTGAAAGTGATAGTGAAAAGATTGTAGCAGAAAAGAATATTGATGAAGATGAAGATGAAGATGAAGTTGATACAGATCAAGAAGAAGAAGATGATGAAAAACCTGTTAAAGATGATGATGAATCAGCTGATTCTGCTGATGAATCAGATGAATCTGATGAAGATAGTGCTGATCTTTTCGATTATGATGCTTGTTATGATGAATTATTATTAGCCGATCCAACTCTTAAAAAATATACACCACACAATCTATTTAAAAATAGACATAAATTAGGTCTTGGTGATGATTCTTATGAAATGTTTAGAAAATAAACCATCATCCCAAACAGAACAAATAAATAAATAAATATCAATTCACACAAAGATCGTGAAAAATCTAATTATATATTTTTTTATTAAATTTTTGTTTTTTTTGTTTTTTATTCTCAACGTTAATTTTTTATTTTTTTTGTAAAAAAACTTTTTATCTTTTTTTTTATCATATAATTCAAATTGGTCATATATATAGCAAGAAGAGAAAAGAGAATGGGAAAAGTTAAATTAATATTAATATTAGTAGTTACAACTGCTTTAATAGCAGCAGTATTAGGATTCAGTTTTACTCAAGTTAAAAATCAAACAAATGTTCCAATTGATATAGATACAATTTGTGGTCAATCTGGTATGATAAAACCAATTAGATTCCAAATTAATAGTTCTTATGGTATGTGCGCATGGGCAGATAAACTATCAGCAATTAGAGCATTAGTTTCATTTTTAGGTTTCGTAGTTATAGTTTCATTAATAGTATTTTCATTTAAAAAGAAGAGATTTTCATATTTATTCGTATGTATGAATAATAAAACACATAGTAGTGGTATAAGTTACTAACAGCGTATGCTATCTATAATTATTTTAGGCAACTGTTATATTATTCATTATTGGTGGATTTGGTGGTTATTCAAGTGTAATTGATGCAATGGCTGTCAAAACTTCAAAGTAAGATAGATAACCATCATAAATGAGTTTATTTACTTTTTGGTTATATATATATATATTAACATGTGTTAAAATTTTAATATTATAGAGAAAATTGTGATCAAGTTGATATTACAGATGTTTATCCAGGTGCATCATGTGCATATAATTACTTTTATGGAACAGTTGCAGTTAATTTTGGTCAATCATTATTCATGATATTTGCATCAATAATGGCATTAAAATATAGATCTGAAATTATGCACAATCATCATCACCATCATCTTGGTAATGCAAATGAAGATGAAACTCAACCGATTATCAATGCAAGTAATATTTCTTCAACTGATTCAATTTAAAAATAATAATTTAAAATCTTTATATACATTCATTCACAAAAAACACATAATACAAAGAAAAAAAGTCATCATTTTTTTTTATTAAAAAATTGTACATAAACTATATATCCATACACATAGACATTTTGGCAACTTCTTATCTTTTTTCGGTTTTTATTAAATTTAAATAGCACGAAATAAAAATATCTCAGAAAAATTGCGCTGCTCATTTTTTCGCGATAAATTTGATCAAAACTGATTTTTTTTTTTTTAATACCAAAAGACAGCAACATATTCAGTGTGGAGATAATAATAACAGATAACAGTAATAGATAATTATGCCTTGGTCACCAAAAAAAGCAAAAGCAATTGTATTCACATTTTTTATATTTTCAATATTATTATCAATTGTAACAGTTTGTTTTTCATTTTCACAAGTTACCGACACAGATGCAATAATTACATCGGGTGGTTGTGATGTATCAGTTAACCCATTTAGAGCAGTAAATACTGTAACTAAAGTATATATGGAATGTTCATGGGATTTATCTCGTTCATTCGTTAGAATTGTATGTATTAGTAGTTAGTATTATTGTGACATATAGACACATTGACACTAACATACTCCCATCGATTGATGTGTACAGGTATTACAATTTTTAAATGTTTTAACAGTAGGCGGTTTATTCATTTCATTTCAAAAAGGAAAAAGTTTTCAATTTTTACTTGTAGGTGTTTGATTATAATTATTATGCAGAATAGTATATGTACTTATATCAATATATATAGTTGACATTATTTTTAGGATGTATTGGTATAGCAGGTATTTATTCATTTGGTTCAGATGCAAATTCATTAGTAAATTCATTAATTTATTGTAATAGTGATAAAGTTTCTTTTGGTGGATATAGTGAAGATGTTAAAGAATGTGAATTTGCTAGATTCTATGGTACACTTGCATTCAACATTTTAACAACAATTGCTATTGTTTCATCTACAATTACTGCTCTCACTAAAAGGAGTTTATTATTCACTCATTCTATTCCATTATCTTCAAAAGAGAATAAAGGTGATCATCATCACCATCACCCACATGGTGAATCAAAAGGATATGAATCAATTTAAAATCATCCTCCCTTCCCTCCTATATAAAAAAATAACAAATTAAATAAAAGGAATGAAATGTAAAGAATTTATTTCTTTTTTATCAAATGAAAAATGTTTAAAATGTTTCTTGGCTTTTCAAGACATGTAGATATTTGCGATTTGTAAAACTTTTTTTAAATTTTTTTTTTTTTTTTAGTTTTGTTTATTTGACCTCTGCAACCATACCAAAGTACTTTTATAAATAAAATAAAATGTTAATAAGAGCAATAATTGTCACTTTATTTATTTTGTGTATTCTTTGTTCAATTGTTGAACTTGGTTTATCATTCTCACAAATAACTGATAAATCAACAAATCCTGGTAAGTAGCACAAGTACCCATTGACTAAATAATGATGGTCACCTCAAATACTAATCATATGTTTGTTATATATAGGATATACTCCAACATTTTGTAGTGATATGTTTTCACCACTTAAAATTACATTTTTAATTGATGAAAAAGATTATTTTTTATTCTGTGGTTGGAGTAGGTAGTAATTTAATATAACGTGCACATCCTGTTCTCTCACTTCCCACACGACAGTACTAATAAATACCCACACATTCAATATTATAGCAAATAGATTGTCAGCAGAAAGGATCATTGTATATTTTATAATAATATGGAATATATTTGGATTAATATATACAGTTATAAAGAAAAAGTCTGTTTATTATATGATGTCATCAATTGTATTTTTCATGTGTGGTGTAGCTGCAATGTATACAGCTATTTACGATTCAATTAAAATTAAAGAAACAAAAAACAATTGTGAATTTATAAAAACAAGTCTTGGTATTTGTGATTTTAAATACTTTTATGCAACAATAGCTTTAAATTATCTCACTTCAATACTAGTTATTATAACTTCTTGTATAATACTCAAATTTAGATCAAAATTATTTGACCTTTATTCAACCTCTTCTTCCTCTTCCTCATCCACCAACTTTACAAATCAACAAGAAGATAATTATAGTAAATTTCAAATTAAGCCAGTACCATCACAACAACAACAACATGTACAAATATTAGAAGAAAGTGTATCACCATCGAATAATAATAATAATAATGATAATGGTGCAGTATTATTAGCATATGATCCATATCCATCATATGCAGCAAACTATAGTTCAATTTAATAAAATGATTTTATTAATAATTATTTAATATAAAAAATAATTCCATAAAGCTGTTGTGCTATTCCATTGATTTGAAATTGTGGTAGTTTGAAGTGAGAAACCATTGTTAATATCAAGGAATGATAATGTTAATAAACCATTATTTGGATCTTTATCTTTAAATGTAACAAATACTAAATGTTGACCATCTTGAGAGACAAAATATGGATTGAAAGGATAACTTGAAAAACCTAAATTAATTGAATAAACATCTTGACAATTCAATGTTACTAAATTAACACGACACACAGATAACCAACCATCAGTAATAATTGTATCATTCGACCAACCTAATAAATATAATTGATTTGATGAATCTGTAAATGCAAATTCAAAATCTGTTACACCTTGAATATTTTCGTATACTTGTTGTGTTGATGTTGGTGATGTTAAATCGTATGTCAATACATTGATTGCACGTTGACCATTACCATTACCACTATTACTCGAAAAATATGCAATATTCATTACATTATTCAATGAATCATATGCACCAACTGGTGATTGTTCAGATGTTTTATCAATATTTAATGTATTGAGTGCAACTAATCCTGCAGTACCACTATTGAAATCCAATAATAGTGTAAAGAAATTTGAAAAGTTTTCACCTTCTGATTCATTTTGGATTGGAATATAAACTACTTTATCAATAAATAAATATGGTGATCCTGCATCTGAATATGATAAATCACTTTGTACTGATGCAACATTATTGCAATATGTTGACTAAAATTCAATTCAATATTATTAGTATTTATTTATTTATTTATATGTTGTTTATACAACGATTTAAAAATACTTACTGCCATAGTACATGATAATAAAAAGTAAGTACTTTGAGTTGGTTCCATAGCTAATAAAGTAAACTATTTTTAAAAATGAAAATGTTAATATTGTGGTAACATAAATTGTAAAAAGTATTACATTTATCATGAATACATACAGAATTTGAAGTAGATTCAAAATCTAATACAGTTATGATGTAATAGTTGATACTGAATAAAGCGGATGAAGATACTTTGTTTGTATTAATGTCATAAATTATTACAGTTTGATTTGGATCTGAAGTTTGTGTGAATGAATAAAGGAATCCATAATTTGATGATGTTGGTGTTGTTGATTTAACAATACAACATAATGATAATATTAATATAACTAATAATTTGATATTCATTGTTTGTTTATTTGAAATGTTGTTATTTAGTTGAATGGTTTTTATATTTTTGTTTTTTTTTGTTTATAAATAAAGAAAAAATTATAGATATTTTAAAATAGATATTTATCAGTTTTTTAATGCTTTTTTAAAAAAATTTATTCACTTAAATTTTTGATAAAATTTAAAATTTCGAGAATATTTTTATACGTTCCCAACGTATTTTTTATTTATAGATTTGTAAAAACAGAATTTTTCTCGAATTCATATGCACATCCAATGGATAATTTGGAATTTTTAATTATTTAAAAAACGAAAAGTAATTTTTTATAATAATTTAAACTCAAATTTATAGTAAAAACAAAAACTGAATTTCATATTTTAAGTTTGAGAAACAATAATAATTGTAATACAACACCACGTTGAAATAAAATAAATTATGGGTAAGAGAAAAAGTATAACAACATTTATTAAATATCAAATATCTTAATTTCAATTTTTATTTTTATTTCGTCGTCACTTGATTGATTTTTTTATTCCTCTTGTCTCTTTGGTAAGTAATAAAATGTTAACAAAAGCAGTTATTACTTGTTTATTAGTAGTATGCGTATTTTGTTCAGTTTTTGTACTTGGGTTTCATTCTCACAAATTGGTGATAAATCATAAAACATAGAAAACTATTATAGATATTAAATGTTAACATTTAATGATATTTTATTATTTATAAGGTGTATCAAGATGTGGTTATGCATTATTTCAACCAATTAAGATGACAATTAAAAATGATATAAGTATAGAATGTGGATGGTCAATTAGATTATCAGCAGAAAGAATCATTGTATATTTTATAATAATTTTGAATATATTTGGATTAATATATACAGTAATAAAGAAAAAGTCTGTATACTATATAATGTCAGCGATTGTATTATATCTTAGTGGTGGAGTAGGAATGTATACAGCAATTCAATCCAAATTTTCAAAACTTGTAGTGAAGCTACTTATGAATATGGTACTTGTGATTTTAATTTATTCTATGCAACTATCATCATAAATTTCATTTCATCAATTATAGTATTTTGTACATCCATTGTAATATTTAGATTCAGATCAAAATTACTTGCTACAACTACACCAATTAGGGAAACTGATCAAACAAAATTACAACAACAAAAACAAATACAACACAAACATAATGATGGTGGTGCAATTTTATCATAAAATTCAATTCCATATCCTTATAATGCTACTAATTCAATAATAAACATGTAATAATAAAAAAATTTACCACAATCAAAACTATCTTTGGCCAAGATATTTTTTTGATCAAGATTCCACTGTTTTTTTATTTTTTTTTTTATTTTTTTTCATTTTAACGTTTTTGAATTTTGTACCACCCACAATTATAAATAGATACAAAAAAAAAAAATGATGATAAAAGCAGTTGTTATTTGTTTATTTGTGTTATGTATATTATGTTCAATATGTGTTCTTGCGTTATCATTCTCACAAATTAAAAATTCAAGTACATCAACTTGTAGGTATTTTTGGATATAACAAAAAAGGTCATTCGTTTGGTATATTAATATATATATGTTATGTTTATAGATTTACCAGTATCATATTGTAATTATGCAAATTATCAACCATTTAGATTAAGATCAACTTCATATGAAGTAGCTGAAACAATTTGTGGTTGGTGTAAGTAGAATAAAGTGTATCCCTGTCTCTCGCCATGCGCACACAAACTAATAAACATCACATACTTTACACATTATAGCAAATAGATTATCAGCAGAACGTATTATTGTATATTTTGTATCTATTTGGAATATATTAGGATTAATATATACAGTTATAAAGAAAAAGACAATATATTATATGGTATCATCAATTATATTATTTATTGGTGGTGTAGTTGCAATGTATACATCAGTTTATGATGCAATTAGATTAAACAAGTCAAAAGATAATTGTGAATATTTAAGATTAGATAGTGGTGATACATGTGACTATAAATACTTTTTTGCAACTGTTGCATTGAATTTCTTTACATCAATTTTAATACTATGTACATCCATTGTAATATTTAAAAATAGATCAAAATTATTCACAACAACAACAAACGAAAGTGATGAAAATTATAATAAATTACAAAAACAACATCAAAAACAACAAAAAAAAGACGCTAAATTACAAGAAAAATTAGATAAACAACAACAACAACAAGAACAAAAAGAACAAAAAGAACAAAAAGGACAAGTTAGTGTTGAACCATCATTTAATAAAGATGATGGTGGTGGTGCTATTTTATCTTCTTCAAATCCATATCCTTCTTATGCTGCTACTGATTCAATTTAAAACATAATAAAAATGTACACACTCTTTCAATCTGTAAATACTTCCATAAAAATAAAATGCATTAATCGCATTTAACAAAAAAAAAAAAAAAAAAAAAATCCAAAACCAAAAATTTTTTGAGATATTTTTAAATTTTTTTTGAAAAAAAAAAAAAAACAATTATAATTTTAAAATTTTTTTTTTTTCACAATTTTAAATGTGTGTTATCACAATCACCGAG
>JABXES010006183.1:0-27177 GCA_013375695.1 Dictyostelium brefeldianum
CAATAAAAACACCATATTCAAAAGGCTAATTACCTTCAATAAAAAAAAAAAAAAAAAAAAAAAAAAAAATAAATTTTTTTAACCAAAAAAAAAAAATAAAAAAAAAAAAAAAAAAATAAAAAAAATAAAAAATTAAAAAAAAAAAAAAAAAAAAAAAAAAAAAATTTTCTAAAATATTTTTTTAAAAAAAAAAAAAAAAAAAAAAAAAAAAAAAAAATCCAAAAAAAAATCAATGAATGTGAGAATACATATTATTTTATAGTTTATTCAAGTTCTACATCACCCCAAGGTGGTAGAAAATTATAATCATATCCATCAATTGGTAAACCATATGTAATTTTTTGTCTGTAGACCATTTGACCATTACCATTAAGGATCATAATATATGGGGAACCATTCATTGTTGCAATTGTAAATGGTGGTACAATTGCAATGTTTGGATCTGATTTAAGACGTGCATAAACAGTAAAATCATTAGTACCAACACCATGTTTTCTAACACCAACTAATGAACCATCTTCTTCAAATTTCACATAAAAACCAATTGATGAATCTTGACCGTTAACAAATCTATAGATATTTAATGATGATGAAAAGTTAATATTAATGAAATAAAACATTGGATAATTATGTTTAACATTTCTTACGGAATTGGTTGTGGAACAGCACCAAACACAGTTTCATTTTGTAGACGATAAAAAATATTAAAACCAGTTGAAAATGATAGTTGGCCATTAGATCTTAAAATAATGCTGGCAAAATGAGATACACTATATACTACACCACCATATTGAACATTAGCAAACCAATAATGTGGTTGAGTAAATGATGGACTACCTGATGTTTTTTTTACGTACCAATTAATTGGTTTTGAGAAATAACCACCAACAATATCTAAACTCGAATCAAGTACACTAACACCCCATTCTTGATTTTCATAATATATCCATGGTATTGAAATATAAGGAGGACTATTACCATATACCATAGTACACCAATATGCTACACCATCACTACCAACACTACATCCATTACCATCACCACAAATTTTAAACATATATGGTCCTGGACTAGTTGATGGTGCTCCGTGTGATGTCCAAAGTACATTATAGCCTGGGTTTATGAAATTTTTATCTGTTAATTGTAATTGACCATTTGATTTAAGTGTTAAATAATGTCTAGCCAATAATGATAATGATAATATATAAGTATTTAGTTTATCATTCCTTTTAATAGTATTAGTATACTTTACCTACAATTTAAAATTTTTATTTAAAAATATTATTTATATATTTGCAAAAATTGAACTGTATCATATTTATAATATAAAAAGACCAAACATTTAACTTATTACAAATTCTTTATCTTTTTTAATATAAATTTTATTGCAATTTTGCAAACTTTTTTTTTAATTTTTAAATTTTTTTTTAACACATTCATAAAGATATAAAGATATAAATGGTAATCAAACAAAACAAACAGTACAACAAATACCATTATTAACAGTCAGAGCAAGACCTATAGATGGTGATAAATGGATTAAACGTTTAAAGGACAATATATTAATTAAAGTATATTGATAATAATGATGTTCAACACTTAATTTTTTTTATTTTTATGTTCACATGTAAGCGTTTACCAATCATCCATTTCAATGTCTGAGTACCAAGGTGTTGGATTATTATAATCATAATTATCATATGGTGGTAGAGCATTAATTTTTTGTCTGTAAATCATTTGACCATTACCATTAAGGATCATAATATATGGAAAAGCATTCATTGTAGCAATTGTAAATGGTGGTACAATTGCGAGAATAGGATTTGATTTAAGACGTGTATAAATAGTAAAATCATTAGTACCTGGGCCATGTTTTCTAATACCAACTAATGAACCATCTGTTTCAAATTTTAAATAATAACCAAGTGATGGATCTTGACCATTAAATCTGTATAATGTTGATAATGTTGAAGATTATGTAAAATAACAAAAAGTTAATATTAAATAATTAAGTTAAATAAACAAAAGCAATATATTTATCTTGTTACTTACGGAATAGGTGTTGGTGCCATATCAAACGTAGTTATATTTTGTAGACGGTAAAAAAAGTTGAAACCAGTTGAAAATGAGATTTTACCATTTTCTTTAAAAATTAAACTTCCTACACGTGATACCAAATATTTTTGTCCGCCATATATATCGTTGTTACTTGGTAAAAACCATTCATATTGTTCAAGATATGGACTCATATAAGATTTATGATAAAAATTTGTTGGTTTTGAGAAATAACCACCAACAATATCTAAACTTGAATCAAGTATAGATATACCCCATTCATCACCATCATCATATATCAATGGTAGTGAAAGATAACGAGGACTATCTCCATATACCATAGTACACCAATATGGTGTTTCTAAAATACCAACTAGACAAGCATTACCATCATCCATAGATTTTAAACATATATGGTCCTGGAATATTTGAAGGTGCAGCAATTGAATACCAAAGTACATTGTATCCAGCATTAATGAAATTCTTATCTGTTAATTGTAATTGGCCATTTGGTTTAATAATTAAATAATTTCTAGTAAATAATGATAAATATTAGTACATTTAGTCTTTATCATTCTGTTTATTAGTATTCCTTATAAATTACCATACTTTCCATTTGTTATGAATTCACCAGCATTAATTCTATTATTGTTTGGATCTAATCTATCAATATAGGCACCTAATGAAATTTTTATGTAATTATGTAATCATTATAAATTAATAAATGTATAACAGTAACTCAAACATGGTCAAATTATTATTTTAATTACATACCTTTGACCAATGCAATTGTAAGTGGAGGACTACTGCGCTCCAAACTATTTTACCAGCTTCAGTTGTAATTTTTAATTGAATATCTATAATGATAAAAAAGAATAGCCATATATTTATTAATTAATGACAAATTCATAAAATTAATTATTACTATTTTAATATATTTACTTTTTCCATCAATACCATCTCCATAATATATATATCTACCACCTAAACCATTGGACATTGCACACCAATTTGGGTATTGATCATTTTCATGTAGTTTAGTACATATGTTACCATCTGTACCAAATAATAATACTGCTTGTGGATAACATCTTGATGGTGTAACGTAGACATTAGCCCAAACTACACCTGGAATATCAGGTTTTGTAATTGTTAACCTACAATCACTAGCAAGTTTAAATTCATAACCATTTTTTATAATAGAATAACCTCTATATACAAGATTTGGTGCATTTACTCCATTAGCATCAAACAATAATTGAGTATCTGCACTACACAAATAAATGTAATAAAATAAAAATACTATTTTTTTTTATTTTATTTAAATAAGATTAAATAATTAGTATTACATATATATAGATAGATTATTTAAAAATTTTATTATATATTTACAAACTGATAATAATTTCATTTTTGATTTAAAATAATAATTAATAAAAATTATACTAAAAAATAATAAATTAATAACCAAATTTCTTTTTTTAAATAATGTTTTTGTAAAACCTTGATGAAAGACAACGGTTGTTTGTATTATGATAACTAAAAAAAAAAAATAACTAAACTAAAAAAAATCAAATTTAATAATCACGTGATCAATCACAAAATATCTTATTTTTTTCATTGCACCATTTTTTTTTGGCAAATTTAAAATGTTGACGGGTTTTTGCTCTTATCAATAGACATAACAATGATTGGTAGTTTTTTATGTGGTTATCATTTAAACCACACCTAATTTTTATTTTAATTTCATTTTTTTTGCAAATATATAAAACAAGATAATGATTGACTATATACATATATACTGAAAGAAAAAAAAAAAATTTGATTGTATAAAAAGAGATTTTATGATTTTTAAAACTGTTGAAAATAAATCATCTAACCAATTAATGTTTACGTCTAAATTACTATTAATTCAAAACTAATAAATATCTGGATTACTAATAAAAATTAAACTGTATCATCTAAATTAAAAAATTTGATGTTAAATTGAATATTTAATTTATTACTATTTCTTTATCTTGTTTGGTGTAAAATTAATTAAAAAAATAAACTTTTTTTTTTTTTAATTTTCAAATTTTCAACTTTTAAAAACACTCTCTCACAACACATTCATAAAGATATAAAGGATAAATGGATAATCAAACTAAACAAACAGTACAACAAATACCATTATTAACAGTTAGAGCAGGACCTAGAGATGGTGATAAATGGATTGAACGTTTAAAGGAAGAATATCAAGCATTAATTAAAGTACATATATGATAATAATGATGTTCAACAACACACATATAAACAGATAACTACTACTAGTAGAAGTAGGAGTAGTAGTTTACACACAACCACACGGACAATATATTGAAATGTATTTTTTATTATTAATAAATAGTATGTTGAAATTAATAAAAAAGCAGATAATGATTGGTTTAACATTGAATCAAATCCATTAGGAACAAGGTAATTATTATTTTTTTACATATCACACCATGATCATATATATATAAATATTAATCATTTATTTCATTATTTATTGCAAATAACACACATACACACATAAATTATTACAGATGGGATGGTAAATGTTGGTATATTTATAATTTTAAAAGATATGAATTTGAATTTGAATTTGAAATGCCTGCAACTTATCCAGAATCATCACCTGAAATAGCAATACCAGAATTAGAAAATAAAACAGAAAAGATGTATAGAGGTGGTAAAATTTGTTTAACAGTTCACTTTAAACCATTATGGTCAAGAAATGTACCTCATTTTGGTATTGCACATTCATTAGCATTAGGATTAGCTCCTTGGTTAGCTGCTGAGGTACCTCATTTAGTTGATAATGGTTTAATTAAACATAAAGAAGATAAATAAACAACAGCAACAACAAGCAGTAGTAATAATAGTAATAATAATGTAAAAGTAAATATATATAAAGATGTTGTTTATTCTTTTTTCTTTAAAATTAAATTATTTAAATCAAATGAAGTACCATCAGGATGAAGTTCAAATGTTTGATTTGAAGTTTGATTACCATTACTATCGCATTCTATTGATTTTAAGAATCCATTGGTTTCCAAACCAATTATTTTAACATATTTATTATCATTATCTTTTAATTGTACAACTTGATTTGTATGTAACCAATTATCAGTGTATCTACTTTCAAATGGTTTAAACCCATCTCTTGTAAAAGTGATATAAATATCTTCAAATACATTAAAAAACTTTGATAATAATGATTCTCTTGATATATAAACTGGTGTTGGTTCTTCTTCTTCTTTGGTGGTAGGTTGTTGATTTTTATGAATCATTTGATTAATTGAAATTGAAGGATTATTTGAATTTGTAACATTTATACCAATACCAACTACAACATCAAATTCTTGATTCAAGTAATTTGATTGACATAGAATACCACCAATTTTTAAATTTGTAGTTGCATCGTATATATCATTTGGCCATTTTAAACGAATGTCTAAATCTTTTGCAATTGGGAATGAATGTACAGCTTCTATCATTGCTAATCCTGCTACATATTGAAGAAATGGTAATTTATTACCATCAGTTTGTTTACATTTGAAAGAATATGATAAACAACCAATTGGTGATACCCATGAATTACCTCCTCTACCTTTACCACTACTTTGCTGATCAGTTATAAATGCAATACCTTGACGTGTATTTGATAAGAATTTCATTGACAGTGTTTGAGTTGATGATATTAATTTTGAGTGTATGATTTGTCTACCAAATAGAATTGTTGTCAACTCGTTAAAATATTTATTAATGTTGAATTGTGTTGATCCTTCACTACCAATTATTTGTTCATTATTTGGAGAGTATATAATTTTCAATGATTCTTGTTCTGCTGTTGTTGTTGTATATGATTGTTCCAATTCAAATTTACTTTGATAAAAAGTTGGTATTAAGTGACCTGGATATTGTGATGTTGCATAATATTGATTTACACTTTTTAAATCTAATGATTTATCTTTTGAATATAATGTACAAACTTGTGTAGAGTAATTGTTTTTTAATACATTTAATGCATTTGATACAACTCCAATTGAATTATTATTATTTAAGTTTGCTTTATACATATTTGTTTTTTTTTTTGAAAATAATCTTCAAAAAACCTCAAATTTTTTTTTTTTAATTTTTATTTTCTAAAAAACTTTTATAGGTTTATAAACCTATATACCTATAAATACTATTTATATAAAATAAAATAATTTATTTCTTTTTCAAAAAAAAAAGTGTGTTAATTTGTTTTTAAAAAATCTAGATATTTTTTTTTTTTGGTATTGTCTCAATAATTTCTAAAAATTTCGAAAACATCTTTTTTTTTTTTTATATTGGTAATAAAATAAGAACACACACAAAACAATGACAAATACTATTTGTACTAGTAGTGGTAATGATAAATTATTCTTTTTACTATGGAGAAATATAGTGATTAGAAATGTAATAATATATCAATTAAATGAATCAAATTTTGGTAAACATAAGTTTGGTTATTTTAAATATGATCAAATTGTTAAAACATCATGGATGATTGAATATGGGTATTTAGAATTATTGAAATTAAAAGTTAAAAATGGACATTATTTAGCATTTATGAATTTAAATAAAAAAGATTTTAATAGTAGAACAATAAAATCAAAATATGATGACGAAACATTAGAACAATATATAATTGGTACAGATAGATTATCAATTTTCAATAAAGATAAAGATGGTTTATTAGATTATGGATTCTATTTAAATTTATTTAAAAATTATTCAGCCACATTCAACACATCAAATTCCCATTTAACATTTTCAATCATTTTAGAATATGATAATGAAATTGCATTAAAATCATTAATTAATAGTTTTGGTAATTTACAACATGATCAAGTTAACTTTAAATCATTTTACAAGTGTATTGAAATTGGGTCTTTTAAATGCGCTTTTCTCATATACGAATTATTATCAAAATTAAATAAATCAAATTTATTATTAATTTGGGAAATGGTAATTGAAAATAATTATTATAGAAGTTCCATGATTGATAAAAGGGTAGAATTCATATTGGATAAATGTAAATATCCAATAATTAATTTAATTTGTGATCCTTCAATATACGATTACTCAATCCATACTCAAAAATTAAATGTATTGGTTAATTCTGTTATAACAATTTTATCAATAAAAGAATTATTAGTTCAATTTATTAATTCTTTAAATTGTAATTCATTTAAATTGAATTTAAATGGATTCACCGAAACTGAAATTACTGGGTTGTTAGAAAACGAGAAAATAATTCAATCATTTAACCAAATTGATTTATCAAGTGTTCAAGATATAGTTAAATTTCAATTTACAAATGATCAGTTAGAAATGACTGTAAATGAATTCAAGTCAGTTGATAAATATGGTTGTAATGCTGAAATTGATATGGTAGTATTTCAAATTGTAAAGTTTTTAATACCATTTACAAATCATTATACTCATGTAAAAGATAATTATCATTATTTCAATGCAAAGTATAATAATCAATTCGTTAAAAAAGAAGTTCATGGAGTTGGTTCATATCATTCATTATTTCATCCAGTATTATTTGGTTATTATGATTGGGAAGATATAAAATTAAATGGGTTATTAATTGGTAAGAAATCAATTTTCAATTATTGTAAAAATGAAAAACAAAAACAATTAAATTATATTGATAATTTAATCAAAGATTTAAAATCAAGTATTGGTAATGATGGTAACAGTGGTAATATACAAAAATTAAAAACATATGTATTTATTTATCTAGTTGAACATAATGATATTGAACTATTATCACATTATTATAACCAATTGGACTCATCATCATTTAATTTCAAAAATATACCATCATCAATTGGTAGAGTGTATAAAAATATAAAATCAATTGAAATATTTGATTTTATTCAATCAATTATTGGTAAACTTGTTACTGGTGGAGGTGGTGGCAGTGGTACAGATGAATCAAGCACTACAATACTTTTAAAATCATTAATTTCAAATGATGTACCGTATTTATTAGTTCATTTTAAAAGTAAATATAGAGTTCAATATATAAAAGAAATATCAAATATTAAAAAAAGTGAAAGGTTAAATGATTGTTCAGTAGTTTCAATTGGTACATTTAAATTCATTTATAAGAATATATCAGATTTTATGTCAATTTATGAATGTATATCGTATTGGGATTCAACACCATATTTTGAAATATTAAATCCGTCTTATCAAGATTACATTGAATTAATATCATTGACACCACAACATATGAAATACGCATATAGTAGAATACCTGCAAATAATACGGATAATAGAATATTCAATTATATAGTGAATAAAGGTATTTATAATTACAGTAAAGGTAATGATACTCGTGGTATCATTGGTCGTAGATGTGTTCCAAGTAGTGCTCAAGATTTACATGCATTTCATTATTTTAATAATTTACAATCGTTATCATTATCTTCATATTATATTGGGTTACCTAAAATTAAAGATCCATCAGTGTTATTTAGATTAATTGATTTACAAATTGGGTATTATGGTAATAATGGATTTATAGATTATTTTTATAATGGTTTATTCTTTAAAGATGTATCTTGCCTAAAAGAGAAATTCATATCATGTGTTTTTAAATCTGCTTGTACATATGGTAGAATTGATATTTATAAATATTTGGAATCAAACTATTTTAATGTACTTCAATCAATATTCAGTAAATCAACAAAGGATAATTTCAGTCTTCATCTAGTTGCTGTAATTAAAAGTGGTTCAATTGATTTGTTTTCATTAATTTTAAATTCATTTTTTAAAATTAACCAACCAATAGTAATACCAAAAGGTGTTGAATTACTAACATTTAGTAATCAATTATTAATTAATCATTTTAAATCTATTTTTCAAATAAATTCTTCATCATAGCATTGATTATCTATTTAATGTGTGTTTGTTTGTGTGTTTTTTGAAATGAAAATAATATTTTTTTTTTTTTTTTACATGCATGCAGAAATTTGAATTTTTTTTCAAAATAATTAAAAAAAAGAAATAAATCAAATTTAATGTAAATGTGTTTGTCTATATAGATTATGATAAAGAAACAAAAATTGTAAAATTAATTTTTAATTTTTTTATAAATTGTTTTTTTTTAATTTTTTTAATTTTTAATTTTTTAATAAAACAATTAATACGCATACACACACATTCTATACAACTCAATAATTTTTATATAAATATGGAGGGTAACACAAATAGTTTTAAAAATAAAGGTAACTCATTATTATTATAAAAATTTAATATTGTTTTAAAATAAATAATATATTAACATATTAATACATATATTTGATGAATGCAGAATTAAAAAAATGGAATATAGAAGATTCAAAAAATTGGATATTAGAATTTAAAAAAAAATCAAAATCATTTGAAAATATAGATTTTACAAAATTTGAAATGGATGGAGAGATATTAGAATTATTGACAATGAGTGATTTTCAAAAAATGTCAATTTATGGTATACCATTATACAGATATTTATATTCATTTCCTAAAAATATGAAATCAAAGAAAATTAAAAATGCAAATAAATTAAGTAACAATGATATAGATAAAGAATTACTTCGTCAAAATCAAGAATTAATTGATAATCTTACAATTGAAAATGATGTTATAAACAAGAGTGTATTAGTTAGAATTGGTACTCATTCAACATTTATTTCATTTGGTGGTGGTGTTAGAATTGGTAGAAATTTGATATTATGTTCAAAACATGTAGTTAATCATCCAACTTTTCCAAAAGATAAATTGGTATATACCATTTCAATTTGTTCACCAAACAGATGGGTTACAGCGAAATTATTAGATTCATCACAAGATAATGATCATGTTGATTTAGCATTACTAGAAATTATAGATTTAGAATCAAATCATAGTATTAATTTATCAAGTATTAGTGGTAGTGGTGATACAAGTAACAACAAACAAAATAATAATAGTTTAAAAAGTAGTGAATCTGGTAATAGTAATGATTTACAACCAATAGTTCATCAACAACATGATAATAAACAAAAATTAAATATTAATCATCATAATGCAGAACAAGAAGAAGATAATGAAGAAGGTGGTAGTGGAAGTGGTACAGTTTCATTTGAAGAGAAATCACATACAATTAATAGTTCAGAATTTACAAATCCATCATTTGATTATCATCATTTACAAAAAGAAGAGAAAGAAAGAGAAAAAACCGACTTTCAATCAATTATCTCTATTAAACCAATTGAATTTAATAATCCAAGTGATGGTATGTTAACAAGAGAATTATTATTGGTTGGATATCCAAAAGAACGTTTAGAATCAACTCCGTTGATGAATGAATTTAAAGTTAAAATCGATTCAATACTTCCATCAATTGAAAAGAATTGTACAGTTGCATATTGTGATTCTCATTTACTTGAAGTAAATTCTGTATTTGATCCTGGTTACTCTTCTTCAATTTTATTCATACAATCACCACCAACTTCCAATCATTACAAGTTTGTTGGATTTGTTAAATCAAACTATATGTCAAATCCAACTAAATATTATGCTACTCCAACTTTGCCAATTGTAAATTGGTTAAATTCAACAATCAAAAAAAACAATATTAAAAATTTATCATTTTAATTATCTGATTTAATGTTTTTGCCAAAAAAATTAAAAAAAAAAAAAAATTAAAAAAATAAAAAACTGAATTTTTTCATTTTTCATATCATCGCATATATTTATAAACGATTATGAGCAGTAGTAATATAAATACGACATTTGTTGATAATAACCAACAACAAATTAATAATAATAATAATAATAATAGTAATAATGTAACAACAACTACAAATAATATAATATCGGATAATAATAAAAATTTATACGATGAAAACGATGACCATACATATAACCTATCAGAGAAATCGTCATCATCATCAAATAAATCAACATATAATAAACTGTTTTTAAATCAATCAATGTTTTCATTTGATTATGTTGCAGTCATCGATTTTACATATACACCTTCAAATATATATTCATTTCAATACACTATTATATCAGTATCGTCACATGAAACAATTGAAACTCAACATATTTTAATATCAAAGAATGTAAATGATCCATTCTTTGATAAAATATCACAAATTAATCAAATGGTGTGTATTATATTCACTTGATATAACTATATATATATATATATATACTAATATGGCAGCCATGGCTGGATTTGATGAACACACAGTTATGTAAATCAATTAATAAACTACCAACTAATAGAGTGTTAATATTATCACCACAATCTATAAATTTATTATTATTGGATTTACCTCAAACAGTTCGTATACTTGATTTTCAAGCAGTTGCACAATCTAGACAAATACCAATTCAATCATTTAGTTTATTTAGAAGATGTAAGTTTTTGAATGAACTTTATATAAATATATAAATATATATTAATATTCTAGTTCATCATTATCTTACAGATTTTATAGAACGTCAATTAATATTAGATTATAATTTTACAATTATTTCATTATTTGTTGATATTGCAAAATACTATATTAATGGAAACATCAAATTTACAACTATATCACCAAAAACTATCAATATCTATAGTGAAAGAGAAGGAAAACTCACTTTCTTTAAAGATTACATATTTACAACTATTCCAACTCAAAATGTAATTAAATCATTAATATTAGATTACAGAACACAATTAAAAAATCAAATAGCTTCATCTTCCTCTTCTTCAACTTTATCACCAACAACTCCAACTCCAACATTTAATGAAATGGATAAAAAAAACAGAATTACATTTTTAAGAAAGTTAAAACAAACATTACAAAAAAGACAAATAATAATAAATACTGTATCATCAACATCAACTGATAATTCAACAACTGATAATAATAATAATAATAATAATATCAATAATATAAATAATAATATACCAGAATTAAATGTAGAAAAAGAACAAAACCAAATTGAAATAGAACAAGTTAAAATTGCAAATATAGATAGTAGTAATAATTTAGATACAAATTTTATAATTGAAAATAATAGTAGTAAAGAACCAACTGATAAATTAGCAAATACAAGTAATAGTGGTAGTAATGAAATAACAGATTCTTTAAAAAGTCAACAATTTGAATTGGTTAGACAATTAAATAGGTTTATTAAATCTGAACAAAAATCACATAAACAACAAAAAATATCAAATTCAACAACAATAATACCGAATAATGATAGTAGCAGTAATGAAACCAATCGTGATAGAATAGATCAAGTTTATGACCACATTTTACAACAAAATGATTTCAATAAAAATGTAATAAATCAAGTTCAATCAATACTAGATAAAACAATATTAAATCAACAATTCTTTTTAAATGAAATTAAAGGTTTAAATAAGAAAATTGATACATTACAATCTCAATTTTATCAATTTAAAATATCAACTACACCAACAACATCACCTACAGCAACAGATAACTATAATACCACCAATAATACCACTATACCAACAATTGATCAATTATTATCACCAATGTCAAATCCATTTTTTGAAATTCACGAGAAACAAAAAGAATTATTAGGTAAACAACATAAACTATTTGAATTTAAAAAAGATATTGAATCACAATTGGAAGTTCAAAGACAGTTAAATGAATCAGAGAAACAACAACAACAACAGCAACAGCAACAAGTTGTCAATAATAATAATAATAATAATAATATTAGAAGAAAGATTAAACCATTATCAAGTAATAATTTTATTCATATTAGTAATAGTAGTATGATGAATAATTCATTACCATCATCTTCACCAGCTAGTGCTGCTCCATTCTCATTCCCAAGACAAAGACATCCTTTAAAAAGAGTTACAAAATATAGATCAAGTACTGGTGGTAATTTCATTAAAAATAATAATCACATTAATCATCATTCATCATTACCAAAAAATACAATCATGTCAAGTTTTACAAATTTTATTAAATCATTTAAAAAATAACGACAACAATAATAAATTATAATCACAATTTAATAATATATTACTTTGTCTATACCTTTTATTATTTTTATTAATAATAAATATAATAATTAATAATTTTGCGATATCACACATACACACCTACAATAAATGATCATAATTGTGGTGATAATAATAATAAATTAATATTTAGTTTATTGTGTGTGTATTCATATGATATGTCTTTTGTCTGTGTGTTTATACCAATAACTTTAAATATTATAATTATAATTATTGTATACAATAATAAAGTAGTTTAAGAAAAGTCTAGATTTCTTCATTACATATTTTTAACCCATCTCTATGTTTATTGTGTGTGTTATTTTTTTAATTTTTTAAATTTAACAAATAAAAATTTTAATTGTCTGTGTTTGTTTTTTTTTTAATTATTTTTTTATTTTAAAAAACTCTACGACATTAATACATATACACACTCTCACACACACACAAAATTATTATTTTTATATTTAAAAATATAAATAAAAACTTTTTTATTTTTTTTTTATAATTATTTATTTATCAAATATTATACAGTTACTCTACTATTATTTTATCTATTTGTGAGTATATATAGTATTTCATTATAAAATATAGTTTTTGTATTTAAAAAAATTAGAAAAAAAGATTGATTGATAAATTAGAAAACACAATGGGCACACATCATAGTAAACAGATTAACGATAATCAACATAGTAACTATAGTAGTCCAAATCATCCAACATATAATAGTCATCGTCACCAACCTAGAGTATTAAGTGATAATGCTTTAGATTCAAATATAAAGAGAAGGAATTATCTTCAAAAGAAAATTAAATCAATATCATTTTCAAGTTTTAAATCACCACCTTTCTCTCCAAATTTAAATAATAATATAGTTAGAGCGAATAATAACAACAATAACAACAAAAATGAAACTAATGAAATAGAAAATTATCAAGACAATGAAAATAATTCTCAAGATGAATATACAAATAGTAACAATGAATCATATGATGGTGAAGATGAAGATGATGACGATGAAGAAATAATAGATGATACAATGGATGATATTACATTTTTACCAAAAACTGAAAATGTTCAATTAAAATCAGTTGTCAGCAATAATAATATAATTAATGGTAGTGATATTAATTCACCTCAATTAAATTCAACAAATGTAAATTTAACAAATATGATATCAGATTCGCCAATGTTTATAAAAGATGTTGGATCATCTTCTTCATCTCTACAACCTATAATCAGTAATAATATAATGACAACTACAAATGGTAGTGGAAGTGGTAGTAATTCAAATTGGTTTCAAAAAATTAAAGATTGTGGGGATGAAGATGATTTTTTATTAAATAAAGAAAATGACAAGAGAATAATAGTATTGGAATTTTCAAATGTAATTTCAATATTGGAATCATATATTTTGAAAACATCTGACATTCTAGGTACAAGTTCATTATGTTCATCTTCATTACTATTGTATTTTAAATGGGATATGGATTTACTTTTACAAAGTTTTGTTGAAAAAGGTGTTGATTGGGTATACAATGAATCTGGTGCTCAATTAATTAGAAATGAAGAATCAATGATTGGTGACGAGCTTGTTAAAATTTCATTTTCAGATTTATTAATACCATTAAAACAATCGTTAAACAACAATGAATTTGAATTAATTAAACCACCAACAATATCACCAACAATACCTGCTCCAAATAAACAACAATTATTACAACAAAGATCACAAGCTATACTTCGTAGTGAACCTGATCCAATTCCAATATTATCACATAGAATAAGATGGTTAAATAATACATACAATTCAAATAATTCATTAATTAATACTCCAATTACTATCAATACAAACGTTAATACATTAATTAATAACATAAATAATAATAATAATAGTAATAATAATAATAATTCAACTAACACTGCTACTAATACTCGACCAAGAACACATCATATGAATTCAATTACAATTGTTGCACCACTATTTACAAATGTGTCAACTATTAACAATGCAACAACCTCAAGTAGTAATAATCATACACCAAATCATAATCAAATTATAGATAATAGTATTAATAGTATAAATAATGATATAACAAAATCAAATTCATCATCTACAACAACTTCATCTTCAAATTCACCAATTGTGAACACAACAGAAAATATAACAACAACTACTACAACTACTACATCATCGACTATACTACAACCAACTATAGTAAATAAAGAAGATGAAGAAGATTGTAGTTTAAATGAAAAATATAACAAAATGAATGACATTTCAAATTCATTTGAATCAAGTGCAACTAGGGAATTTTATTATGGTGAATCAGATGATGAAGAATATGAAAGTGGTAGTAGTATTAGTGGAAGTGGAAACAGTATTAAAAAACCACACAACCACCAAACTTCAAATAATAATAATAATAATACTATACCAAAACAACAACCAATTCAATCCAATTCAACTGGTGGTTTAACAGGTACATTTGTTAAAAGATCTTCATTGGGAAGTCAATTTAACAAATATGATATTTCAAACCCACCACCAAGTCCAAGACCAATTAGAAGATTAGAATTTGTAAATAAACTCAAAAAAGATAATAACGATTTATCAAATAAACCAAAACCATCAGAACAATCAGAAAGTAGAAATATTTCTAGATTAGATTTAAGTGAAGATAAAGATAATAATAATAACAATAGCAACAATAACAATAATAATAATCATAATAACCATCCAATGTCATTAAGTTCAGATAATTCTTATTTGTGTACAACTGAAGAAATTGATAAAACAAATTCAACATTTACATTTAATAATGATATTAGTAGTGACGAAAGTGAAAATAATTTTCCAAATCAGCCAACTCTCACAAGATCATTAACAGTAATTAATAATATAGCTACAAATATTAATAATAATATTAATAATAATAATAATTATAATGTCAACACAAGAAATATAAATAATACAAATTTAGTAATTGAAGAAGAATATTTGGATGAAGAAAGAAATGGTGCTGAGGAAGAAGTACAGGAATTAGATGGCGCTGGATTACAAAATGAAAACGAACAATCAATAAATAATAACAATAACAATAATAATACAACAACCACTACAAATACAACAACTACGGCAACACCTTCAAACAATACAAATACACCAGCTGAAACTATTTCAACTCCTTTTGACCAAACATTAAATAATTATAATTGTCCATGTGATCATTTAAATTCAAATCAAATAATCGAAAAACAACAATCAAATGAACCATTGGATGAAAATATAATGTGTAATGTTTGTTATTGTGATTTTGAAAAATCACAAGTATATTGTTTATTGGAATGTGATCATTATTATTGCCTCACATGTTGGAAAAGTTATTTAAATTCAAAACTAGATGGCGGTCCTTCTGCAATATTATTTACAAAATGTATTGATCCATCATGCAAGTAAGTATAATGAAAATATGTTTTAGGAATATAAAATTTAATATATAACTCTAACATACAATTTGATTCCCACAGATTATTATTAAATGTATTAGATTTTAAAAATATATTAAATGAAAAGTATTATTTCAAATATTTATATTTATATATGAAATCATTTATTGAATTTAATCCAAAAACTAAATGGTGTACAAATCCAACTTCATGTGGAATGGTTGTTCATTATGGTGGTATTGATTTACCAACAATATTAAATGTTACATGTACAACTTGTAAATGGAAATTTTGTTTTCATTGTGGTGATGAATATCATACTCCATCGTCATGTAAACAAATCTCTGATTGGAGAGCATTAAAATCAAAAGAGGAAGGTCAAAATGCAATATGGCTTAGTCATAACACAAAGAAATGTCCAAAGTGTAAAAGTAAGCTATTTAAATGATTTTATTAATATAATAAATTATAAATTTACTAAAGTTTTTTTAATATTCTACAGTTCACATTGAAAAAAATGAAGGATGTGCTCATTTGGTTTGTTTAAATTGTAAATATGAATTTTGTTGGTTATGTAAAGGACCATGGACTGAACATGGAGATAGAACAGGTGGTTATTTTTCATGCAATAGATATGATCCATTAAAACATGACACACCTGATTTAGATAAAACGTTTGGCACATATGTTCATCATTTCCAAAGATTCAATTATCATCATAATGCAAAGAAATTTGCAATATGTAAATTAGAATTATTTAAACAAGAAGAAGTAAAATTAAAAAGAATTAATTCATTGACTGAAACTACAAAACAACATTTTCAATTGGCAAAACAATTCATTTACGATGCATTAGATTTAATTTTAGATTGTAGACATATTTTGAAATATACCTATGTTTATGGTTTTTATTTGACAGAAAGTTGTGAAAAAGAATTATTTGATTTCCTTCAAGAAGATTTAGAAAGATCAACTGAACATTTAGTTGAAATTATATTTGATCAAGTTGATAAGTATATTAGTTTTATATCTAAAAATTTAAATATTCAAAATTCAACAATTAATGTAATATCAATTCAACAACAAAAACAAAGTGATTCACCTTCTTCTTCCTCATCCACTTCAACTTCAACTACATCTACACCTTCAACTCCCTCTGTTACACCTTTAAATGATGAAAAAGAATTTAATATCTGTGATTCAGTTTCTTATATTCATGCGCAAAGATATTATAAAGTTACCAAATCATTTTTAGAGAATCTTACAACCGGTATTAGAGATGGCCTAGTATCAAATTATGCAACTCCAACTAATCCACCAAATAGAAAATCAAATGCATCTAAAAAATATAAAAACACATTATCATTATTAAAAAGAAAATTAACTCTATTTCCAAAAATAAATTAAACAAAAACAACAACAATATTTGTACATATATAATAACTATTTATAAAAAAAAAGAATAATATATAAATCTATTTATTTTCACTTGTAATTAATAATTCTTTTGTATTTTTATCAGTTGAAATGGTTACAATTTGATTTTCTTTAATTTTACCTTCCAATATTAATTTTGACATTGGATTGAGAACAGCTTTTTGAATTACACGTTTTAATGGACGAGCACCATAAACTGGATCATAACCTTGATCTGCTAACCAATTTAAACCATCATCTTTAACAACCAATGACATTTGTTTGTCATCTAATAATTTTCTAAGATGATCCAATTGAATAGTGACAATTTTATCCATATCTTTTCTAGAGAGACGATTAAATAGAATCATATCATCAATTCTATTAAGGAATTCTGGTGGAAAACGTGAACGAACAACACTCATTACCTCTTCTCTTGCTTCTGAACTTGGTGTATTATCTGGTAAATTTGCAAGTATTTCAGCACCCATATTTGAAGTTAAAATGACCATTGTATTTTTAAAATCAATTTTTCTACCTTGGCTATCAGTTATATGACCTTCGTCTAAAATTTGTAATAGTAAATTGGATACTTCTTTATGTGCTTTTTCAAATTCATCAAATAATACCAATGAATATGGACGACGACGTACAGCTTCAGTGAGTGTACCACCTTCTTCATAACCAACGTAACCTGGTGGTGCACCAATTAAACGAGATACTGAAAACTTTTCCATATATTCAGACATGTCAATTCTAATCAATGCATTTGGAGAATCAAACATAAATTCAGCCAATGTACGACAAAGTTGAGTTTTACCTACACCAGTTGGACCAAGGAATAAAAATGAACCTAAAGGACGATTATGAGAATGTAGACCAGCACGTGAAATTCTAACAGCATTTGAAACTGCTGAAACTGCTTCTGGTTGACCTACAACACTTTCTGATAATTCAGTTTCCATTTTCAATAGTTTTTCACGTTCACCCATCAACATGGAATGAACTGGTATACCAGTTGCTTTTGAAATTACCAATGCAACATCTTTTGCGGTTACAGCTTCGCTAATCATTGAAAGTCCTCCAATTTCTTCACCTTCTTTTGGAATTTGTTTTTCCAATTGTGGAATTATACTGTATGCAAGTTCACCTGCTCTACCAAGATCACCTTTACGTTGTGCTTGTTGTAATTCAATTTTTGCTTTATCTAATTTTTCTACTGCAGTTTTACGAACTTCCAATTGTTCTTTCTCCTTTTTCCAAACATCTGTCAATAAATTACATTCTTTTTCCTTTTCAACGAGATCCTTTTGTAGTTTTTCCAAACGTTCTTTTGAAACTTGATCCTTCTCTTTTTTCAATGCTTCAATTTCAATTTTTGTTACAATGATTTGACGATTTAAATTTTCAATGTTTTCAGGACGACTTTCTTGTTGAAGACGTAAACGTGATGCAGCCTCATCAATTAAATCAATTGCTTTATCAGGAAGGAAACGATCAGTGATGTAACGTTGTGAATTTACACAAGCACTAACCAATGCACCGTCGGTAATACGTACACCATGATGTACTTCATAACGTTCTTTAAGCCCACGCATAATTGCAATTGAATCTTCAACAGATGGTTCTTGTACCATTACACTTTGAAATCTTCTTGCTAAAGCAGGATCTTTTTCAATGTATTTTCTATATTCTGCAGTTGTGGTTGCACCAACACAATGTAAATCACCTCTTGCCAATTGTGGTTTTAACATATTTGATGCATCCATTCCACCTTCAACAGCACCTGCTCCAACCAATGTATGTAATTCATCAATAAACAATATTACTTCACCCTTGAAATGTGCAACATCTTTTAATATTGATTTCATACGTTCTTCGAAATCACCACGAAATTTAGCACCTGCTACAATCGATGCTAAATCCAAAGTCAATACACGTTTATTTTTAATACTCTCTGGTACATCACCATTTACAATACGTTGTGCTAAACATTCAAGTATTTCGGTTTTACCGAGACCTTGTTCACGAATTAAGACTGGATTGTTTTTAGTTCTTCTACTCAACACTTGAATGCTTCTACGAAATTCTTCATCTCTACCAATAACTGGATCTAATTTACCACTCTTTGCAATTTCTGTTAAATCTTTTGTATATTTTTTTAATGCTTCACCTGCTGGTACATTATCAGGTGATACCCATGGTTCTTGTGGTGGTTGTTGACCTCCACCTTGTCCACCTTGACCACCTTGATAATTTCTAATTTGTTGAAAAAATAAACTATTACCACTACCGCTACTATTTATAATATTACCATTTGTTGATTTATTATTAAATATCTGCGAAGATGATGGTAAAATAGAATTTCTTTTATTAACTTTAATATTCTTTAAAATATTTGTTGATTTTATTAAACTTGATAATCTATTCATTCTTTATGAAAATAAAAAATTAATAGTAATATAAAACTATTTCACAATAATTGTTGAAGTGTTGTTTTTTTAATGTGTATTTGCAAAACACAAAATTACGTATATATGTGTATGAACAACAAAATTAAAAAAAAAAAAATAATGAAAAAAAATTTAATTTAAAAATATATTTATTGTGAAGTAGCACCCCATTTCATTTTTAAATTTTTTTTTGAATTTAAAAAAAAAAAAAAAAAAAAATATCACCATACCGAAAATTAAATATCTGTTCGCTCATATGGCAATGAAATATTAATTACTTTTCATTTATTTGTATGATCAATTTCTGACAGTATAGCTCGAGTTTGTGGTGATGGAAATTTATTTTTAAATTTCAAAAATTTTATTAATAAAAAATAAAATGAAAAAAAATAAAAAAAAAAAAAAGTAAAAAGAATTAAGAAAATTAGATTGCACTAAAATGTGACCATTCACACATATATGTGCAATGATTCAACTTTTTTTTAAAGTTGAAAAAAAGATTTACAACTAAATAATAATAATTTCAACCTTTATTAAATCTCTTGTAAATATGATGGTTGGATTCTCCATGAAATTGAAAACATTTGTCTAATTTGCTCGAAAATTTTGAAAATTGCTGGATTTAAAAAACAATCAAATTTCAACAATTGCATGGTGAATTTTTTATAATTATCTAGATTTTAACAAATTCTCTTTTTTTTTTCATAAATTCTCTAAAAAAAAAAATATAAAAAACGACTGTTTGATTTAAAATATCCAAATTTTAACGAAAAAAATAAAATTGGCGACTTTTAGCTGGTTGTTTGCGACCTCAAAAAAAGTAAATGTAAAATAAGCACAACTAAGCTGAGTAGTATATTGTAGCTCTAATTCTTCTATATAAAAGTCGGTAAATCAATATTCTTTTTAATATTAATCACCCACCTATTTTTTTTTTTTTCGACCACTATATTTATTTGTATTTTAAAAAAAAAAACAAACACCAAATCAATCAATTTACATAACATCATCAACACTAATACATCATATACATATACACATATACATAAATATATTTTATATTTTATATGTTTACTTTCTCGTGTAATAATATATATAATAAATAATGATTGAAATTTTGTAAGTGTGTTAATGTATATATTATTAATCATATGACTTTTTAAGAAACTTATTTTTGGATGCATCAAAAAAAATAAATATAAAAAAGCGTGTGGTAGTTTTGGTTAATCAAAAATCAAAATAAAAATATTAATATGAATAGTTTATATACTATATAGAAATCAAAATTCAGATGTTATAAAAGAAAATAATATCAAAAAAAGTAACTGTAATATTAATATGGAAGGAGAAGTAAAAACAAGTTTATTAATAAATGATCATGATAGTAATAATAAACCGACAACTACAACAGTTGATGGAATTAATATTATTGAATTAAAAGAACATGAACCTAAAACTTGGGAAGAATTAAAAGAAATTATACTGCAGGATAGGTTAAATGAATTGGGCAGAAAAGTTAAAGAACAAATTAAAATGGAAATTCATATGCGAGGTGTAAGAAGTGAATTTAAAACTGTAAAAGATTTCATTGATCATATGGTATTCAAATTCCCAACACAAAAAATATCCATTGGTGATGGTAGTTATAAATCAATTTCAATTAGACCAGATAGTGATGGTGATAATGGTGGTGTTGAACAACTTCAAAAATTAGTATTTAGACCAAACGATTTTCCATACAGTTGCGAAGATTCAATATCACATTGGATATTATGGTGTTTGAAACCTATCACTTTTGAAGAAGCTAAAAAGATCATTGAAAAATTTACAAATAGAAAATATGCAAACGATGAAAATGGTTTCTATTTTTTCGTAAACCCTACCCATTTACAAAGTATTAAAGAAATTTCACATTATCATGTCTTCATTAAAAATATAGATATAGATCAACTTGAATATTCAACATAAATACGTTAATAATAAATAAATTTATAATATATATATATGTACTATAAATAAGTAATTTATAATATATATATATGTACTATAAATAAATAAATAATTATTTATGTATAACCCAAATTTATGTATTGTTGTTGTGAGATTGAATTAATCATTTATTTATTTTTTTAATATAGTGAAGGTGATCTTTTTCTATTATTATTGTTATTATTATAAAATCTATCTCTACTTTTACTTCTACTTCTACTTCTGCTAAATTCTCTTTTATTATTATTTCTATCTCTATCTCTATCTCTACTTTTACTTCTACTTCTACTACTAAAATCTCTTTTATTATTTCTACCAAAACTTCTACTTCTGCTTCTTGTTCTACTTCTACTATATTCTCTTCTTCTTATATTACCACCTCTATTATCTCTGTTGTCTCTATTGTTATCTCTGTTATCTCTAAATCTACCAACATCTCTATTGTCTCTGTTGTAATTATCTCTATTATCTCTAAATCTACCATTGTCTCTGTTATCTCTATTATCTCTACCACCGCCACGACTATTAAATCTATTATCTCTATTATCTCTACCACGATAATTACCATCACCACCACTATTACTTCTTGAGAAAGGAGTATATTTTGGTTTTATATATCTAACTGATATGACTTGACCATCAATTTGACCGCCATCCATATATCTTTTAGCTTTATCTCTTTGATCTTTTCTATTGAAATATAATAAAGCATAACCCATTGGTTGATCAATTTCTTTATTCCATAAAAGATCAATTTCCTTTATTGTACCAAAATTTTCAAATATTTCTAAAAGATGTTCTTTGTTTACATTTGGTGATAATCTATCAACTCTAATTGGTGATAAACTTATTGATCTTGGTGGTGAACGTGATGGTGTTCTTGATCTTGATGATCTTTTAAATGATGATTGATTTTTAATTGGTGATTTTGATGGTGAACGTGAATGTGAACGTGTATATGATCTTGACCTTGAGTTTTGTTTTCTTTTATGTGGTGAAGGTGATTGTGATCTGTGGTGGCTATTATTGTTTTTTCTATATCTTGAACTTGAACGTGAATGTGAACGTGAACGTGAACGTGAATGCGAACGTGAATGCGAACGTGGATGCGAACGTGATTGTGATCTGTAGTTATTATTATTGTTTCTTGAATTTGAACGTGATCTTGGTTTTAGTTTTCTATTTGGTGAAACTGATAGTCTCATTGGTGATCTATCTTTTGGTGATCTTGATGGTGAAGGTGATCTTGTTCTTGATCTTGACATTGATCTTCTTTTTCTTTCTGTTGTTGTACCTGTAGTTGATAATTGATTATCATCTTTATTTACTTCATTTGTATCACTCATATCACACAAATAATTTGAATTTTGTATAATTTAAATTTTTATGCAGTTATTAATGAAATTTTATTTGTTAGAAAAATGTAAAAAAAAAATAAAAAATATAAAAAAATAAAAAAAAATAAAAAAAACAAATTTTCAACAATGAAGATCTTCAAATAATAAATGAGAATAGTTTTATTATATTTAATCAATAAAAACAGTTTCAAATAGATAACAGATTCAAACTATTGTTTTATTTGTTGTGTGTATGTCTTTTTTGCACGTTAAATAATTACCGTAATATTTTATACACACAAAGAAAAAAAAAAAAAATACCCACAGATAGAAATAGCGAACGAACACTCACACACAATCACACACATAGATATTGCTTATAAATATAAAATTATTACCTACTTTTTAGTGTGTGATTAAATTTATTTTTTTGAATTTGTGTGTATTGGATATCATGTGTTTGATTTTAATTGTGTAGACAGTTTTTTTTTAAATTTTTAATTCCATTTGTTTATATATTTATTTTATTATTATATATAGTAGTATTGATGTGTTGCTGTAGTTTTTGTTGTTGTTATTGACGGCGGTGGTGGTGTGAGATAATTGTGGTTTCATTTATTTTATGTGTGTTTTGTTTTAATATTAAATATTTTAAAATTATTATTATTTATTTTTAACAAAAATTAAAAATTTTTTATTTATTTAAATACTTTATATAAAAAATTAAATCAATCAAATTTATATATACTTACAAATATAGTTAATAATAATATTAAATTATAAAAATGGGTATTTCAAGTTCATCAATTTTTAAAAGTAAATTAGATGTAAAGATATTAATGTTAGGACTTGATGGTATGTATGCAAGATTATTTGCAATAAATTTAGATTAGAGATTAATTATTCAATTTTATTTTTTAGGCGGTGGTAAAACTACAATATTATATAAATTAATGTTAAATGAAGTAGTTTCAACTATATCAACAAGTAACTACAATGTAGAAACAATTCAACATAAACATTTAAATTTAACTGTATGTACCATTGAATTAATCATTTATTTTAAAAGTAAATATTAATATATGTTTGTTATTGATATAGTTATGGGATTTACCAATTGATTTACCAAATAATTTAGCATCAGATGAAAGAGTTAGATCAATTTGGAAACCATTTTATAATAAATGCTCAGCAATTATATTTGTAGTTGATAGTAGTGATAGATTAAGAATTGATGAAGCTGCTGCAGAATTAAATAAATTAATGAATGAAGATTCATTAAAAGGTTGTACATTATTAATATTTGCAACTAAACAAGATTGTATATTTCCAATGGATGTACCTGAAATAACTGATAGATTAGGATTACATGAAATAAAAGATAGAAAATGGTATATTCAACCAACTAAAAATTTAGAAGGATTAGGTATAGAAGAGGGTATTTCATGGTTAACAGATAAAATAATTGAAGAACAAAAACATTCAAAATCATTTTTCATACCTAAATTTAATTCAAAAAACAAAAACAAAGTAAAAAAACAAAAACAAAATCATCATTGTATAAATAATAGAAATATTCAAATGTCATAATAATGATTGTAATATTAAAACACAAACACACACAATCACACACGAAGAACTTAATTTATTACTTACACAAACAAATAAATAAAATTTAATTTTATTATAATATCATCACTACAATAATTAAAAATATAAAAGTATTTAATAAAATAAAGTGAGATCTAATTATACTATTTGTATTATTTAGTACTCTTACATCTAAATTATCAAATATTGTAAGGTCGCATACTTTGTTCGTACACAATTGAATTGGTAGTAAAGGTTGTAAACAGAATTGGTATAGACAAGTAGCAGCTGCAGCACAGTGACTTTTTCTTATACATGAATTTGGATTCAATGAAAAAGGTTGACTACAATTTGATTCTCGATAACATTCAAGGAATAATGATGCAGCAGCCTTACAATACTTCCCAAAAAAGAAACTAGAAGTAACACAATAACCAACACCACTTTGTGCATCACATTTACAATATTCATATGGTCTACAATTAAATTGAGTTGTACATGCTAAAACTTGTTGTATAGGAGTAGGTACACATTTACCAATAACCGAATTTCTCGTTAATGGCCTACACTATTAATATAGACATATAACATTAGTTAATATTAATACAAGGGAGTAATGTAGACATACTAAAATACATACAATTTGACCAGTTGTAAAATCACATGATAGTTTTGTAGTTATACATGGATTACCAAGTGGAATGTGATCCAAACAAACTCCAATCGAAGAGACATTAAAAGTTTTTAGGGCACATGGATTATTGGAGGGGTTGTTGCACCTGAATGATCTTGCCATATAACATTCACCTTCTTTTAATGGAGTTAAAACGCATGTACCATTGAAATTACAAATTGAATCATTTCTACATTGTAAATCTGATAAACAACCATACTGCGGTGTTGAACAAGTATTATTAATACAATCTAAACTATTTAAACAATCTGTTGCTCTAGTACAACCATCACCATATTCAGCATAGAATGATAATTGACATATTTTAGTTCTATTTGGTAATGTTAATGAAACAGTATTTAGTGGAGTTACACACGAATACCCTAAATTACAGTCATCACTAGTAGTACACATTTCACCTGCACCCAATGACTGAACACAAGTACCATTTAAACACCTATCTTCGACAAGACATGTAAATCCACTATTTCTATTTCTACTTGAACTATTTGTATATGATGAACAAGGTTCACCTCTAACTGAGCATGTATTAAGCGTACATGCTAATTCTACAGGTGGTGGAGCTAATTGTAATGGTGATACATCTGGTCTTACATCACCTGAACTTGTTGGTTGAGGAGGTGGTGTATCTGATAAGTTTACATTTTCTTCATTTAATATTAATAAAATTATAATTATGAATATTATCTTTTTAAATAATTTTATCATATATGAATCTTTTTATAGATTATTATTTTTGGGTATGATAGTTATAGATGTGTGGTAGTGAATGTAAAAATAAACATAGAAAAAAAAAAAAAAAGTATTATATATTGTGTGGTGTTTTAATTAATTTAATTTCAAATAAGGTAATAAATCAAATAACAATAACAAATTGAAAAAATGTATATTGTGAGTATTTTAATTAAAATGAATAATTTCTAAATTAATTAATTCTGAAATTCATTTTAATAAACAAATAAGGTAATCAAAATAAATTAAAAAAAAAAAAAATAAAAAAAGAAAAAAAAAAAAAAATAATTAAATTTTTAAAAAAAAAAAATTATTTTTTAATAAATAAAAAAAAAAAAAAAAAAAAAATAAAAATTAAAAAAAAAAAAAAAAAAAAAAAAA
>JABXES010006191.1:0-27149 GCA_013375695.1 Dictyostelium brefeldianum
ATGGTAGTGATGGTAATAATGGTCTGTATGGTAGCGATGGTAGTGTTGAAAATGGTAGTGATGGTAGTAATGGGCTCCATATTAGAGTCTTGCCGTGTTAAAGATTAAATAATAAAAAAAATTAATTTTATATTTATAGTTTTAAAAATTAAAATAAATTTATCAAAGAGAGTCATTTTTCAATTAACTTTTGTTTATTTATTTGTGTTTAATGAATAAATTGTTTTAAAAATACATCTTTTTATTTAATTTTTTAATTTAATAATTTTTTTATAACTAGATTCTTTGTTATTAATAATTTTTAACAATATTTTAAAATATCAATTTTTTTATAAAATATTAAAATTATAAAATAGTATATAACTAATGATAATAAGGATGAGTCATCTGCGTAACGTTGATAAAAAATGATTGATTACTATTAATTGCAATACCTTTTAATAGTGGATCATTTAGTATATTTTGTGCTAAAACCTCAATCACCAGTACAAATATTGTTGCTGAAAGTGTCACCTTGTCTGACACCTCTTTGTATATCAAATGGTTCTGAGGGAACGCCATTTACCATTATACATGATTGCGCATCTTGTAAAAGCTGAATGATGAGGTTGATTAAATTTGTTGGAATTTGTTTGATATATTGTAAGGTTGATCTGTTCTTTTGTTGTGTAATTTGATTTGATTGAATTTCTGTTGAATTTGAGAGCTAGATATGAGATTTAAAGATCTATTAATTTAGACCAGTTTTTTTCAATCTTTGAGTAGTCCAGTTGTCGATTGATGATTGTTGTCCTTTCATCATCAGTTAATAGTTGGTTGAAGTGGGTTTGGCAAATCCAGATCCAAACATTGTGTATTATTAACAATATGAAATTCCTGTATAACATTGTGCGGTCTAAATCAAAGTTGATATCTCTATATGACCAAAGAAATTTGTCATTAATGAGGTGATCAGGTGTGTACCAACATAATGGTTGAATATTGGAGTGAGTTTATCGTTGTTGTGGTGGATGAGGGGTTGTTTGTTAATTTATATATGTGTTGTTTTAATTTTGATAGGTTAATGAACTTTCTTGTGGTTTTAAAACGAAGGAATAAATGACCATATGGATCGTCTTTCATATCAATGTTGCATAATTTGCAGGATGTGTGGTGTAGGTGATTAATTGGTAAGCATCTTGAGTGAAATTTAAACATTGTATTTCTATATTTTGAGTTTTTATATTTTCAAGGTGTTGGAATACAATTTGTTGAAGTCCTCTTGTTTTTAAAATTTCTTGATATGTTGTTTATTTTGGTTTGTTGATTAATGGATTATTTTCACCATATTTCTTTTTGAAATCTGTATTCAATAGGTGATTATATATTGTTTTTAATGAAATTAATTTCCCATTGTCTAGTAGGGATCATTTTTTGTTAAATTTGCCGTCGACGAAAATCGTTTTCACACAACAATTAACAATCCTTTTTTTTTTTTTTTGATATATATAAATTAGAATATACAATTAGTATATTATTTTTATTTATTTATTTTAGGTTTTTTAGTTTTTGTGAATTTAAAATGATATTGTGATTATGCTCCATTCTTTTTAATTGAGTTTTAGTTAAAATTTGATAATGTTCTTGAATATTCCAATCTTATTAGCTTGTGCCATTTTGATTTTAATATATCATAATCTAGTGTTGTGTTGTTTATTTGGTTGTTCCAATTATCAATTGATTGAGTTATATTGATGTCAAATAATGATTTGCATAACCATATCCATATTTGGTGCATAACCTACACGGCAAGACTCTAATATGGAGCCCATTACTACCATCACTACCATTTTCAACAAAAATATTGGCCTTACCATCGCTACCTAGTGTTTGGTAGTGATGGTAGTGTTTTTTGGCTCTTGCCGTGAATGAGATTATGTTCCAATATGCTTGTGTTCTGACCTAGACCAAAATTTTGTTTATATAATTCCAGTTGAATCTGTATTTTTTATATTGGGGTTTCTGCAAAATGAAAATTAATATTGATTGTTGGATCTGAAGAGATTGTCAACTTTTTTTTTTTTTTATATTGAAGGTAATTATTACCTTTTGAGAATGTTTTATTTATATTTTTTTTTTTTTTTAAAATTTAAATTTGTTAATTTGTAGTTATTTTCATATTAGTTATATAAATTTAATTGCTGTGGGTATTATTATTTACAGTTTAAGTTGTTGTTGTTATTTTTTGAGGTTGTTATTTTTAATAGTTGATAACTGGAAAGATATTATCCAATTGTGGTCTCATCCATTGTGATTTGAATGAAATTTCTGTATAACATTGTGTGATCTAAATCAAAATTGATATCTCTGTATGACCATGTGGCCGTATACGATTGTCAACAATCCATAATCAAAAAGGCAAAAACAATTGCTCGAAGCAGGGATCGAACCTGCGACCGTGGCGTTATTAGCACCACGCTCTGCCGACTGAGCTATCCGAGCGCTGTTGAAGTTATAATTTTTTGTAGATCCGCTTAGGCGGTCAAAAATTAAGAGAAACAAGAAGCAATTAGAATTTATTATGAAATACTGTATCAGGTTGAACATAGATTGGTCTTAAAAGTCCACAATACATTTGGACAATTTATTTTTTTACTTCTAAAATCCTGTAGTGTATGTGTTGATAATATTGTTAGTACAAGTAAAATTGGGTAATGATCATTTTGGGTGGTATTGATTGATAACTAAAATTACATTTTGAGCTAAAATATTTTTAGAAAGATTATCAATTGACTCAACTGGAATTCTACATGTCATACACTCTTTTTTAATTGATAATGATTTACTCCAACAGGTACGGCAAGCGAGATGACCTTCCCTACATTGTAATGCTTCTATCTTATTTATATCAAATATACATTCATCACAAATAATACATAAATAATCATTTATTGATTTTTCATCAATAATTAAATCTTCTAATTTGTATGAAATAAAATTTGATTTTTTTTGGTTATTGTTATTATTGTTGTTATTATTATCTTTATCTTTCTTTCTTCTATTATAATGGTTATTGTTGTTGTTATTGTTATTATTCCTATTATTACTAATCATTTTTTTATTAATTTTGGTTGTTCCTTATGTATAAAATTAAAAAAAAAAAGGTTTATGTTTATCGTCAGAAAAAAAAAAAAAGTTGTTTTTTTTAAGTGGTTTGATATTATCGACATTTTTTTCTTTTTTTTTTTTTTGAATGGATCTATTTTTAAGCCACAATAGAAGGTAATGACATTAATAACAACAAAACCAAACAAAGGGCAAATAACTTCAACACTCCCAAATAAAAATCATTTACCAAAAATAACTATCTATTAAAAAGACAATCAAATTTATTTTATAAATGATAGATATTAAATTTATCTATATATTGGGAAAATTAAAAATTACTGATCGTGATCTTTGCTTTTTTGTATAATAAATAATAAAATTTAAATCATTAACATTTTTTATTTAAAACAAAAACTTACCACCCAATCAAAAAACCACCATAGTGATGTCACGAATTGGATATTATATGTTTTGGGCTTATTATATTATCATAAAAACAATACCTTACACAAAAATTAAAAAAAAAAAAAAAAAAATAGATATTTTTAATAAATGTAAATTATTATATTTTTTTTTATAATTATTTTACTCTCTGCTCTTCAAGAAAATTTACATCATCAATAATCAAAACAATAAAATAAATATACAATACAAAATATACAATGAATAATACAGTAAAGCCAACATATAATCATGAGTAAGTTTTAAAATTAATAATTATTATTTTAATTTTATAAATATAACAATAAATATTAATTTTAATTTTGTATAGTAAATTTTTTAAAATTTTATTGATGGGTGATAGAGGTATAGGTAAGACTACTTTTATAAAATCATATAAAGATGATAGTAATAAAGAAATGATAAATGATAATTATAGATTTAAATTATTAATTCATGATACTATAAAGACTAAATTACAAATTGTAAGTATAATAATAATTAAATAAATAATTATACTAGACCACAATACTAATTATATTAAATATTTATTATAGTTTGAATATTGTGAACATCCAGGTGGTGGCGGTGTTAATACATCATCAATTAGAAATGCACAATGTTTTTTAATGATGTTTGATGTTTGTGATAAAGATTCATTGGAAAGTGTTTCACTTTGGATCAGAGATGTATTAAAATATTCACAAGATAACACTCCAATTATATTGATTGGTAATAAATCAGATTTAAAAGAATCAAGACAGGTAAATGCAAAGGATATTCCAGAATTCATTAGAAAAATGACTGAAGAATTAGGTATTACAAATAAACAAATACCATACTTTGAATTATCATCAACAGTACCAAATGTAAAAACCCTTGATAAACTATTTCAAACAATTTATAAAGAAACAAATAATAGATTCTACACTCCATTAACAAATGAAAATCAAGGTAAAAATATTGAAATTGATGAATTTGGTAACCCAATTCCACAAGCATCAGAAAGAAAATTAACTTTAAAAAAGTTGTTATATTTTTGGAAATAATCAATCAAAAACAATCACCCTCTCAAAAATATCTTCAATAATACTATATATTTAATAATAACAATACCTTTTTTAATTTTAATAATAATAATAAAATAATGAACATAAATTTCATTAAACTTGTACATAATCCAATCTAATAATTTTAAGATATTTTATTTTTTTTTATTGTCTTTTATCAATTTTCAGACAACAATTGTGTATTGCTGTCCAATATTAATGGAGTAAAATGGATATTATTTTGTTTAAAATCTTTTAATATCATGTGATATTATATTAAAACAAAAATATCTGTTGTCTCAATTTTCTGTCTTTTTTTTTTTTGATATTTTGTTTGATAACACTGGTACAACACCACTAAAAAACAATCATACATAAACATAAGCGCACAACAAAATGGAAGCAGAAAATAAACAACATGATTATATATGCTCACTATACTATTAATTGGTGATAAAGGAAAAACTTTTTTCATATCACAACAATGTGAACATATTTTTGTAGAAAGCAATACATATCAAAATAAACAATATTTAAAAACACACAAATGTAGTGAAGGTGAAATACTAAAATCTTGCAATTTGATTTATAATGATAAAGTTTGTCTTGTTAGATTAGTAAGTACTATTATATAAAAGTTGTTATTAATTGGGTTTGATGTATTTTATGTAGTTTATTAAAAAGATCTTTTTATTTTTATACACAACAATCATGAAGCACTATGATTTAGAATTACGTAGAACAAATTCAGCAATGTATAGGATGGTCAATGTGTTTTCATTTTATTTGATTTATGTAATATGCAATCATTTGAAAATGTTGGTCAATATATTGGAGAGTAGAAAGATATACAAGAGAAGATACACCAATGATTATCATTGGTTGTAAAGCAGATAAAGTTGACGAAAGAGTTGTTAGTCAATTAGAAGCAATTGAATATTCTCAAAAATTAAATATACCCTATTTTGAAGTAAATTCAAAAGATCCTTCTCCAATTGAAAGACAAACATTTGATACAAACTGCTGAAAATTTTATGGTTCTTAAATTGAATATAAAAAAATATCTGAGATATTTTTATTTTTTTTTATTTTTATTTTTTTATATGGTTTACAAACAACACATGTAAAAATGAAAGCACAACCAAATTATAATTATGACTATATGATTAAAACATTATGTGTAGGTGATAGAAGATGCGGTAAATCAACCTTCATTGACCAACACCATGAACATAGTTATAATAATAATGCATCAAATTTAGTAAGTGAAAGAAATCCTGGTGGTATAAATTTTAAAATATTTGATTTGTTTTATAATGATAAACATTGTAAAATACAAATGGTATGTTTTTAACTGTTACCCCTCAAATACCACTGCTGCATTTACCCAATAATAAAGTTAAGATTTTAATTCCAAATTCATCATTAAACATTAATATCACGGATAGTATAGTGGAAATATTATGAAAAACGATTTGGAGGTTCAAATTATTCATTATATAGAGGAACACATTGTATTTTAATAATGTTTGATTGTACGGATTCTAAATCATTTGAAAATGTACCATTGTATATTCAAGAATGTGATAGATATGCAAGAGAAGATGTTACAATTATATTAATTGGTTGTAAAATTGATGATATTGAAAATAGAGTTGTCACTCAATTGGATGCAATTGAAATGGCAAAAAGGTACGATATACCTTATTTTGAAGTAAATTCAAAAGATCCTTCCCCAATAGAAAAACAAACATTTTATACAATATTTCAAACAATTTCCAAAATAATAGTAGACAAATTGGTTGAAGCTGAACAAGAGGCATCAAGTGTTGCATCTAAAAAACAACAAAATAAAAAAAGTATATTACAATTTTGGAAATAACAACAACAAATAACATAAATAAACACAAACATGTACATATTAATTAACAATTCAAATAAATAAAAAATTTTATAAAAAATATCTTGAAAACAACAAGACGCACGAGAATACATTGCGTTTTCATTTTATTTGATTGTACCAATAAATAAAAATTGTAAATTAATCAAAAATATCTTTTGGCAAAAGTTGTCTTTTTTTTTAGTTGATATTTTGTTTCACCCAAAATAAAGATTTGCATAAACAGATAATATTATACCATGGAAACAACAGAGTCCCCTGTCTCCCCAGTCAACCTCATGATCACTTATTCAATATATGTTTGTGATAAGAAAATAGGGAAAACATCTTTATATCACAACAAATAGATTACATTTTTGTAGAAAATAATACACATTTAGATAAAAACCATTTAACTGCATCTAATGTTTGTGGTGCTCAATTTAAAACCAATTCTTTAATTGTAAATGATAAAGCATGTATTTTAAAAGTTGTAAGTGTACAATTTAGTGTATTTTATAAAAAATAAAAAAAAACAAATTTATTAACATAATACCTACTAGTGGAAGCACTATGATAGAGGAATTGGTGCAAATTTACAATGTATAAAGAAGCTCATATGATTTTCCTTTTATTTGATTTATGTAATATGCAATCATTTGAAAATGATGGTCAATATATTGGAGAGGTAGAAAGAGCGGTTAGTGTTGATCCTCAAATGATATTAATTGGCTGTAAAGTAGATAAAGTTGATGGACTATTAGTTAGTCAACATAAGCAATTGAATATTCTCAAAAATTAAGTATACCTATTTCGATGTAAATTCAAAAGATCCTTCTCCAATTGAAAGACAAACATTTGGCACTATGTTACAAACTGTTATAAATTCTATTTTCTTTCATTTAATAATAACAAAACTACCAACATTACCGCCACCCCTACACCCACAAAAAAATATATTATCAAAAAAAAAATAATAATAAAAATTTTGAAAAAACAAAAAAAAAATTAAAAAAATTTAAACCAAAAAAAAAATAAAAATATTTTTTTTTTTTTTTTTTTTTTGTAATTTTTGTTGTTAATTTTAATTTTTATTAATTTATTAAACAAACTCAAACAAACAAACAAATAAATGAAAACACAAGAATATGATCATTTACTTAAAATATTAGTGCTAGGTGATAGAGGCACTGGTAAAACTAGTCTGATTTCACAACATTGTGATCATATTTTTGTAGAAAACAACACATACCAAAACAACACTTATTTAGTAAGCACTGATAGAAATCCTCAAGGTGATGCATTTAAAACGTGTAATGTATTTTATAACGATAGAAATTGTAAGATAACGATTGTATGTTTTTAATGGTTGTATATGCACTATATCAATAAAATAAAGATTATGATTTTAATACCATTATATCATACATTACATAGTGGAAATATTATGATAAACATTATGGACGTTCAAATTATGGATTATACAGAGGAGCACAATGTATTTTTATAGTATTTGATTGTACGGATTTTCAGTCATTTGAAAATGTACCAAGATATATTCAAGAATGTGAAAGATATGCAAGAGAAGATGTTCCAATTATAATTGTTGGTTGTAAAATTGATGATATTGAAAATAGAGTTGTCACTCAATCAGATGCAATTGATTTGGCAACAGCATTAGGTTTACCTTATTTTGAAGTAAATTCAAAAGATCCCTCTCCATTTGAAAAACAAACTTTTTATAAAATATTTCAAACTGCCACTCAAATAATAATAGACAAATTTATTGAAGAAGAAGCATATAAAGTTCAAAAATCATCAAATATTGTTTCTCTTAAACCACCTAAATTAAGTAAAAAAAGTATATTAAAATTTTGGAGGGATAAAGAATATAATAAATAATAATAAAAAAACGACAACATGTAATATATATATCAACCTAAAACTATCTTGGACCTAAAAAACTAATTTAAAATAGATGATTACGCAAGTTACTCATTTTACAGAGGATCACAATCTGTTTCATTTTATTTGATTGTACAAATTTACAATCATTTAAAATTGTACCAATGTATAATCGAGAATGTAAAAGATATGCAAAAGGAGATGTTACGATTATAATTGTTGGTTGTAAAATATGATCTGAAAATAGAGTTGCTGTCATAATCAACCAGATAGCACAGATTATATACCATATTTTAAAGTAAATTCAAAAGTCCCTCTCCAATTGAAAAACAAACGTTTCATACAATATTTCAAACTGTCGTTAAAGCAATGATTGGTTTCATCCAATTTACCAGAAATCAAAAGAGGTCCATCGGGTATTCCTATACCCAAAATGAAAAAGAAGAATATTTAAAAAATTCAGATACAGATGGTGGTAGTCGTGAACAATTTAAAACATGTAGTTTAGTATATAATGATAAAAGTTGTTTTATAAGATTAGTATGTTGTCAAATAATATAGTAACAATAACAATAATAACACATGTGATATATTTGTTTTGTTATTAATATTATCATTACCACCACATATATAGTGGAGATTTCATAATTTACGATATGGACGTTCAAATTATGCATTATATAGAGGTGCACATTGTGTTTTCATTATATTTGATTGTACAGATTTTCAATCATTTCAAAATGTAAGAGGATATTATCAAGAATGTCAAAGATATGCAAAAGAAGATATTACAATTTTTATAATTGCTTGTAAAATTGATGATACTGAAAATAGAGTTGTCACTCAATTGGATGCAATTGATTTGGCAAAAGAATTAGGTGATTTACCTTATTTTGAAGTAAACTGCAAAAATCCTTCTCCATTTGAAAAACAAACATTTGACACAATATTTCAAACTGCAGCCAAAATAATAATTGGCCAATATGACAATTATAATTCATTAGGTACAAAAACAACAACACCACCAGTAGTTAAACAGAATAAAAGTATATTAAAATTTTGGAAATAACAGTGATAATAATAAAAATAATAAATTGTACAATATCCAATCAAATACTTTAACAAATATATATAAACAACAAAGTAAAAAAAGTGTATTAAAATTTTGGAAATAATAATAACAAATACATGTAATATATCAATTTTTAAACATATAGGAATAAGGGTAAGAGAAGGGGAAATGATGACGTTTAAACTTATAAAAAATCTATAATACCAATATTTTATTTATTACTTGAGAATTTATTTAGTTTTTTTTGGCGTTACGAGCAGCAGCTTGTTTGGCACTACGGAGAGTGGTTTGGATTCTTTGTAAACGACCTAAGGCAGCAGCACGTAATTCTGGGCTATATTGAGTTGCTAAAGTTTTAACAAATCTTGAGGTTTTTCTTGAGTTGTTGGTTGAGAAAGTTGTGGTTTTGTTTGAAGTGGCTGGGAAAGCAGCACGTTTGACAACTTTTGATGAAACAACGATTTTACCGTCTTTAGCAGCAACATCAATGTTGGTTCTTCTGGCAAGACCGGAGTATTTTAAGGAGTTGGTATTTCTTAAATTACCTGGTTCAGATGATAAAGTAACACCGTGACTTTGTTTTAAAAAGGCGTTGTTTTTTCTGATAATGCTCCAAATAAGATCTTGTGACATTTTATATCTATTTTTCGTTGATGATGGATGATGATTTGATTAATATATAGTTTCATCATTTTCCTAATACAACACAACAAAAAAATAATATGAGGGTCATAAATTTTCCACTGTGACAAATAAATATGATAATGATGACTTTGATTTTGAGATAGTTTCGTTTGTGTTTGTTCATAAATTTGAATATTCTTTTTATTGTTGCTTGATGATACCAACACTGTTTTTGATAAATTGATAATTTTTGTGAAAATGTACATATTAAAAAAAAAAAAAACGAAACCCTGTTTTCTCTTTGTTGAAGTTGGTAAATTTGATAATAATAATTTGAATATATTCTCTTTTATACCTGTATATATTCTCTCTTTTTTTTGTTGAATAATTGTTGATAGTTTTGTTGCTATTTTTCTTTTCTCTTTTTTTCTTTTTTTTTTTTTGTTGAATATTATTTGATTGTTTTTTTCATAGGTTCTTTATTCCATACCACAAAATCATTATCATCATTATCACGATTGTCATTTATTCATATTTATTTTTAATTAACCCATATTATTTTTTTAATATGAACACGTAAAAAAAATTGTATGTATCCTTACATTTCTCTATTACTTTATAAAAAATAAAAAAAAATCAAAAAAAAAAAAAATTGGAAATCACCGCACAAAAAAATTTTCAAAAAAAAATTGGAAATCACCGCATAAAAATTTTACTATGAAAGACGCCGTTATAAAAAAATTATGCTGTTGTGTAAAAATGACAATTACACACTCAGTGAATCCAATTGAAAATTTTTACGAAACTTTTACATAAAAGTTATCTGACTTGATCGATACTGAAATGTGAGATAAAAATCATCTGATCTGATTGATACTGAAAAGTGAGATAAAAACATGTCATTATTCTTTATTATTTTATTTAATTGGACACAACACAAATAAAAATTTTACTATATCAGACACATTTATTAAAAAAATTGTGTGTTGTGTAAAAATGACACTCACACAACGAATTCAATTGAATCAAAATATATATTTTTTTGATTAACACTTGTAAATTGGATTACTGGGCTTTCAAATGTTGGTGCTGATTTTACAACTTTATCATCACCTGTATTTTTATAAACTGCCTCCTCATCTTTATTCTTTCCATATAATTCCTCCTCAACTCCATTCTTTTTACCTTCATTCTCTTCATCTACTTCTTTTCAATTTCTTTCTCTTCATTGTTGTGATCTTCATCATATTTGACTCCTTCCTCAGATACCTTGGAATTTTTGGTTGTTTCTTCATTTTTCTAGAATTAAATTAAATAAGAACATACAATGGTTAGATATATTAACCTAATAATCATAGTGAAATATGAGTTTGCAACTTACCAAACTATTTAAGATATTTGTGGTTGGACATGATAGGGACTTTCTTTTAATTTTGGTTGAGATCATTTTTATTAAAGTAGTGTTATTAAAATGAATGATTATGTGAATGGGAGTTGAATATATAAAATGAATAAAAAAAAAATTAATGAGGAAAGGCCTTTTTATTTTTTTTTTTATTTTTTTTTTATTTTTTTGATCTATAAAATTTTCAAAAAGGAAATATTAATAATCAATAAATTTTAATTTTACAAAAAACAAATGTTCAATATTTGTAAAAAGGAATTTTTTTATATTTTAAATAATACAATTAAAATTTATTGATCTTGTTTAAGTATAAATTTAGAGGTTCCTATGAATTTCTTCAACTTTTACACAAATAAGATATCATCCATATAATAATTGATTGAATTGAAAGGAGAACATATAATGTGATTCCCTATTGGTGTATAAATTGATTGTATATTGAGGAAACTTAATATTAGTTCTGAATATCGTTTATTGATTTAACAAATACTATTATTCTATTAGTGTGTGTAATAATCAGGATTATTTTTTTTTCAAAGGTTATAAGATTAAGATTAAATGATAGAAAATTAGGATTTTTTCAAATAAAAACAAAGATTTTTTTATTTTTTTTTATTTTTTTAAATTTCAAAATTTTTATTAAAAAAATACGTAATTCTATCACATCAAATCCAGAATCATTAACTTCAATTAAAATCAACAACCACTTTACAAAATCAGTAAACTTGGATTCATTTCCATTACATATGAAACCCATAAAAATTAATTCATATCATAAACTTTGTCATTTTACATTTGATCAATTTTTAAAATTCAAGAAATTAGAAACACTTTATTATTATTGTGATAATTCAGAGAGAGATAGAAATGGCATTGAAGGTACAAAAGTTTCTGAAACATTACCAAATTAAATCTATTAATTATAAATGATAAAAGTATAAAATTGAAAAAGGTAAAATAACATTTAATGAATTCTTTACCAATTGGAAAATCTCAAATTCCAAAAAATGCTGCTAAAAATCCACCATCAACAAATACAGCCACATCTACAACAACAACTAATACTAGTAATACATAGTGCAATCATTTTAGTTACCTTTTTATTAGTTATCATTTTATTAGAAAAAAAAAAAAGTTGTTTATATACTTTTAAAATATGATTACATGGTTAGCGCTGGTCTATATGATATTAATATATGAAATAAATTGGAATAATCAATTAAAATAAAGAAACAGTTTAATATTTAATAGTATGTTTATTGTTTAAAATTGGGTAGATATTGTGAATTATATTAGAACGAGTAATGAAATAGCAAAAGAAATATATAGTTTAATGATGGATTAATTTTTGTGGGCAGCATCAGGGGCAGAACCTTTTTTTGGGACAACATAGATTGGAATGTTAATTGATTTAGCATAAGAGAATCTAGCTTTGTTGCTATTGATATGGCCTAATTTATAACCATCTGCATCCATTTCTTTACCTTCAACGTCTTTAATATATAATAAACCATCTGTTGTTGCAACTTTAAATGTTGAAATTGTATTATTATTGTAATCTTTAATGGTTACGATGGTGTTGTCGTCAATTTTTTTGTCTTCATCTTCAGCAATATAGGTAAAGGAAGAGTATGCATGAATATTACCATTGACATTATGTTTGTCAAGATTTATTTTCATTGGAGTGCTACTATTATTTGAAACTGTAATTGTGCTGCTCGTTTTTTCAATATAACTAGAAAGAAGTTGAGAAACTGGTAAATTCCAACCATTTCTTAAAAGGAAGAAATCTTCACGTGTAACTTTATTATCTTTCCATAACTCATTTTCCATTAATTCTGATGATGGGAAAGTGTCATTTGAATCTTTACCAGCAATATAATAAACACTTTTACCTTTTTTCCATTTACAATAATCTGGAACCTTACCATCAACATCGCCATCAGCTGCTACATAAATTTGGAATTTTGCACTAATTAACATTTGTAATAAGGAGATACGGTATGCTGAATTTGCTGGTTTCAATAATTTGGAAGCTGTGTTTAAATACCAGCATAAAGATGATGGGCCAGATTGAATTTGGATATACTTATATGCTGATTGTAATTTTCCCCAATCGGTAACTATTGCATTATTCATTTCAGAATTTGTTGTTAAAATACCGTTAAATGAAGTCAACAGGGTATTCCATAAATAATATAGTGTTACTTGAAATGGATCAATATTAATTTGTGTTGTCTTTAAACTTTCATATACTTCAACACCAACATTAACACTAACTTGTAGTATATTTGCTAAAGCAGGACCAACTTCAGGAATAAGATCAATGGCAGTTGCAACAACACCAGTAATCAACGTAAGGATCCATCCAAATGCATACTCAGATGTTGATCCATGTTCTAAACCAACTACTTTTTCCATTTCGATTAAAGTTGCTTGATCATTTGAAAACAAATTTTGATGGAATTCCAAATACGATGAAAACAAAGTGTCTACACTCAGTACCATTGCCAGTTCTTTATTAATTTGATCTAAAACTGGTCTGGATACAGACTCTTGAATGCCTGGGAACTGAATACCATTTAATAAACCAGGATAAGATGATACCGATTTAGTGTTATAATAACGTCTAATATCATCAGAACTACAAGCTCTTTCACTAATCTTCTTGAATACTTCTAATTGTTCACCAACAAATGATGGAAATGATTCTTTTTCTTTGAGAATTTTTTGAAATGGGTATGTTGGTCCAAAGTACCATTTTTCTCCATTATTTGAAAGAACTAATTCCTTGGTATTTTTATTTATACTTATGTATGATTTATTTTTTACATTTTTAATTGTATTTTTGTCGGCATCATATTCCCATATTTGAGATTTATCATTGGACCATTTTTTTAATACAATTTTATTATCAGTAACATCAAAAACTTTATTGGAAATTTGAGAAAGGATATGACCATCTTCGGTTAATTGAAATAATTGATCATATGGTTTATTATCAGTAGTAACTGATAATGAGATATCGGCACCTTTTGAAAAAGTTCCTTTAGTAATGTATGAAGGAGAATCACCAATGGTTTGAACTTTAACGAAACGACTTGTTGGTAAAAATGTTTGATATGGTTCTGACATTTTTATTTTTTTTTATATTTATTAATATTTATTTTTATTATTATTTGTTTGTGTTGTTTTTATTATTTTGTAATGATTTTGTAAAAAAGGTTTCTTTTTATAATTTTATTTTTTTCCACATAGTTTTCAAATCAGGCACCAATGAATTGTAACCTATTATTTTCTTTATTAATAAAGAACCCCACTTTAAAAATAGAGAAACCAATCAAATGTCTTGTATCACAGATTTCTATGAAAATTAAATTTTGTGCACACAAAAAAAACTATAAAAAATATTTAATCTGGGCATCTTTTATTTAAAATTTGTATGGGTTGATCATGGTTTTTTTTTTAAACACTAATTTAAGATTATTTTACATTTTCGTACAACAAAAGTATTTTTTTTTTTTTAAACACAAATTTAAGATATCACGAATTGTCAAATCTCTTGTGCATGTGTTGGCGATAATGGCATATTATCTTTATGTTTGTGGTTGTAAAATATGGAAATTATTATAAAAAAATCGAGATTTTTGTATTTTTCAATTTTTTAAAAAAAAAGCAGTACTGTGTTGTTCAACTGTTGATGATTTTTATAAACAAATTTTTTTAGATTTAGTAATTCCTTTTGGTGTTTATTATTGATATTGAAAGTCGATTTATTATTTGAAAATTATTGCCTTTCTTTTTTAAAAATTGGTTATTTTTCTATTCCTTTTTCTTTTCTTTAAAAATAAATAAATAATAAAATTAAAAAAATAATAAAATTAAAAAATAATAATATAATGACCAATAATAATAATAATTATCACTCTGAAATGCAAATAAATAATGAAATCCCCATGAAAATTTTATCATCAGTTAATGATATTGTAAATACAAGTGAACATGTTAATGATAGCCATGATGGAACAGTTGGAAACAATTCAAATTTAAATCATTTTGATATTTTAACACAAATCAATCAATTGTTAAAAAATGCAAACTTAGATGGTAGTAGTAGTGGCAGTGGGGTATCGTCAAGTGCAGCATCACCTTTATTGGGTGGTTTGGGTAATATTGGTTTAATGCAGAGTAAATCAAATTCACAGAATCCAAATGTACCACAAGAACTTACAAGTTTAATTGAACAAGTAGTAAATAATCGATCAAAAATACCTGGTGTTTTAAATTCAATAGAGTCAAGTGCCTCTGGTTTCATAGAAAATACTTCAAAATCAGTACCAACTCAAAGATATGTCATCCATGCTTTAATATATATAATTGTCACTACCATATGGATTCTATTGATGCACTTTTATCCAAACTATAAATCTACAATAATCAGTATTTTCCTTCATATACATGCTTTGCATTTAGGTGTTGGTTTCTTAGTTGATAGACATGATCCTTCTAGTGCTGCTAAAATAAAATAATATTTGTTTAATAAAATTATTCAAACTATATAATAATATAAATTAACAATAAATCATACAAATAAAACAAAAACCCACACATTTTTATTGTATGTAAGACCCAAGATTGATCACAATCTAAATAATAAAATCTTTATATATACAATTTTTATTAATATTACTATTAACTATTATTATTATTGATTATTTTTTAAGCAGTAGTTTCCATTTGATTTTGAACTACTTGTTCAATATATTTAAACTTTTTCATCATATTTGGATTAAAATATTTCATATCACCATCCCAATTTATTAAAAATTTAATGTTATTAGTTTTTGTTAAATCTGGTGCACTATATCCATGAGATTTAAAATCACTAACTTCAATATCATATAATGTTTTAACTTTTGAAACTACATTTGATCTACTTGAAATTTGATGAGCCTCTTCTTCTTCTGGTACATTATTTTGTAAATATTCATCAATCATTGCAGACATTTCAATTTCTGTGTATTGTTTTTTACCTTCAGTTTTAATTTTATTTTGGCAATAATCTAATAATTGTTCTGTAAGTATTGTCACCTTTATTAGTAATAGTAATTATTATCAAATAAACACTTTACAAATATAAGGTATTAATTACCTACTAATTGGTTTTAATTCTTTTCTTCTAATTGAAGCTTCTTTTTCTTTTTTAATATCTCTAATACCTTCAGCTGTCATCTTTTTAGCTTTTCTTGATAATGGATGTAATACTTTATGAACCTTTTGTGGTCCTTTTTTTTCTTTAATTACTTTATTCATTTTGATTTATTTGTGTATATATTTTTAGAGAAAATAAACTTTCGTTTGATTCGGTTTTTTTTGATTTTGAGAAAAAAAAAAAATTTCTTTTTTTTATTTTTTTTTATTTTTTATTTTTTATTTTTTTTTTTAAATTAAAATTTCTAAAAATATATTTATTACTTTAAAAAACATATGACAAATAAAAATTTATAGTAAATGTAATAGATATTTATAGTATCTACATTGATTAATTAAAATTTATTATTTTTCATATGATTTTCATTTTTTTTAATTAATTATTTTTTTTATAAATTTTCATTTTTTTTTAATTTTTTTTTTGAAATAATTGATCAATTTTTAAATTGAAAACTTGTATATATATAAATAGGATGTTTCAATTTGGTAAAAAGATTACAGATGCACATGAAGAAGGTATTTGGTGTGTAAGATGGCAGGGTGATGTTATAGCAACAGCAGGTATGGGTACAAAAGTTAAAACATGGAATGGTAATCAACCATCATTCCTTACAGAAAGAAGAGTATTTGATAAACATATATTAGGTGTAACATCATTAGATATAGATATTGGTGCAAGATATCTCGCAACTGGCGGATTAGATGGTAAAATTCGTTTATTTGATCTCAATACAAATACAATTCATAAAACAATTGATTCTGGTCCATGTATGTATAAAACAAACAAGTCAACCACATTCACCAAATCAATTATTAACACAACATATTCAATTCAGTGGGATGTTTAAAAATTAGTTTTTTAAATAGTGCAAATAATTTGGTTGGTGTATCAGAAAGTGGAAATATTTCAATTTATTCAGTTGAAAATGGAGAGAAATTAAATTCAATTTCCAATTCAAATAAACAAGTAATGACAATGGCAATTAGTCCAAATAATGAACAAATAGCAGTAGCAGGATTAGACGGAACTGTATTATGTTATGATATTGAAAGTGGTAGAAGATTATCAGAGATTAAATGTCACGGAACACCAATTCGTTCACTTGCATTCTCTGCAGATTCAAAAACAATATTTACAGGTGCTGAAGATTCACAAATTAGATTACATGATCCAAATGCATCAAATCCATACATTGCCTCATTATTAGGTCATTCTTCTTTTATTTTATCTTTAGCTGCTTCACGTGATTCAAATTTATTAGCAAGTTCTGGGTATGTTATAAACGTCATCATTAAAATATACACATTACAAATAATAATAGTGTACTAATATAATGATGATCCTTTTGAACTTACAGATCAATAGATAAAAAAGTATGCATTTGGGATATAAAAACAAGAAAATTAGACAGTAGTTTTAGTGCACATTCAGATCAAACATGGGATTTAGCATGGTCACCTGATAGTACAAAATTGGTTTCAGTTTCTGATGATTGTTCTTTACATTCATATGCATTAAAACAATAAAATAATAAATTAAAAAAAGTTGTGTGTTATATAGTAATAATAATAATAGGGTAATAGTTGTCAATTGTTGTATTTACAAGTCATGTGTGTTTGACTAATTTAATATTTTATTAATATCATTACCATATGAATAACGTAAAAATGGTAACCAATTTAAAGTCATATTTGAAATTACAAATACAATTATAATATCAGCTGCTGTATGTGATAAAATACTTGCTAATGGACCAACATATTTGGTAATATACACAAATAATAATCCACCTAAAAATACAACAAATGTAAATAATAAACTAACTGCAAAATTATAAAATACTGTTAAAACAACCTGTAGCATATGATATTATCATACTATTAGTATTTTGTTGTGTGTTTTATATAAATTTATAAATCATTTATATACATACAAAATGATAAAGTGAATAACAAGCAGTTATTATAATTCTATGAAATTTCGATGAACCAAATGTGTTGATCAAAAACATACGCCAAAACCATTCTTCAATAATTGGATTAACAACTGAAAAATAAATATAAAATAAATATTCTGCATCAAATGAATAATTTTCCATACCATAAAATGTTAATTTTGAAACTACATTTGGTATAAACTGTGCAAGTAGGTAGGAGAGTATTAGTATTGATAGCATACAACATTGTTGTTTATAGTATATATATATGTATACATACACCAGCAAATAAATAATAAAATAATAAACCAAATGATAAACCAATTATTAAAAGGAATAGACCAATTAAAAATTGAGGTATTGAAAATAATGATCTAAATATTTTAACTGGTAATGACATCGCTGGTTCATTTAAATGTTGTGATGAATAAATTGGTAATAAGTGATCTTGATCTGTACTGTTGTAGTCTTCGTCATCATCATCATAAATTGCAATTATATTTTTATTTTTTTTATATTGATGATTTCCAATTAATATATCACCATTGTTTTTGTTGTTTTTGTTTTTGCCATTATTGTTTATACCACTATCTAAATTTGTTTTTTTAAATTTAGTTATAATTTGATTAAAATTTTCATTTCTTGTATCATGTGATAATGTTGATGGTTGTGATGTTGTAAATTTTGAATTTATAAATAGGTATATTATAGGGCCAAGAATAATTGTAGTATGAAAAACAACTATTGCTAAATATATATCTTTTATTATATGTATACATATTGCCATTTCAATTGCAGGTAATATCATTAAAATTATAACAAAATATAACCTTTTATCTTGATTATCTAATGGATGATTAATCAAATTCCATTTCTTTGATTGATAAAAAAAGAGTTAGTATAGGTTATATATACAAACATATTAAAGTATGAAATAATAATGAAGGGTTATATTCATACCATATATCTTTTATTATAATTTAATCTTGATGAACAATAATCAATTATTTTATCAAACATTTTGTATATTTATATATATTATGTGTATGTATTGTGTATTGATGATGTGATTTATTGTTTTTATGATATATTCTATTCTTTCAACAAAACACACTTGATTAATCATGAAAAACTGAAAAAAGAAAAAATTAAAAAATAAAAAAATATCAAAAATTCAAACTAATACATTTTTATAACCGACCAGGTTATATTTTAAAAGATATAAACATTTGTATATGTATTTGTATTTGTATATATTTATTTAATACACATTTGTTTGTTTGACTAAATATTTGTTAATTTGATGATGAGGATGTGATGACGATGATAATGCTCATGACTCAATTAAATTGATATTATTTTTTTGTTTGTCAAAGTGGATATTATTTTGGAATGAACGAATAAAATAATTATTCCCACTAACCCATTTAGATTGAGAATATTTTCCCACTAATTATTTATTAGTGTCTCGAAATTTCGCGCATAGAAATCTGAGTGACATCATATTTTAGATTCCCAACTGTGCCATATTTATAGTATGTACATGCAGTATACTGGGTGAGTTTTAGATATTCTGAAATAAATAAAAATAATTATTTTTTTATTAAAAATAATGGGTCAGTTAACGAAGACGAATCAGTTTGAATTTTTTGGCCATATAAATTTCCCACTATAAACAAGTTAGAAAAGTTAAATTTTTTCTTTCAAAATAAATATCTCAAAAAATTAAAAAAAAAAAAAACATACCAATGCAACAATAAAAAGAAACTTTTTTTTTTTCATTTCGATATCAAACAGATAAATACATAAATACATATATAAATAAACATGGGTAACAGGTAATTATCTATTTATTAATTCATTCAATCAAATCAAATCAAATTAATTTATTTACAACACTATCAAAATAAAAAGTGACATAAATAATTTAAATTAAAAATTGATATTAATTTTATTACTTTCATATTTAAATAACAGAGCATTCAAAGCACATAACGGTCACTATCTTTCAGCTGAACATGATTCAATCAAGACTCATCATTCACATCACGACCATCATACTCACTTCCATGTAGAAAGACACGGAGATAAAATTGCTTTACGTACTCATTGTGGTAAATATGTATCAATCGGTGATCATAAACAAGTATACCTTTCCCACCACTTCCATGGTGAACATTCCTTGTTCCATTTGGATCATCATCACGGTAAAGTCTTCATCAAAGGACATCACCATCACTACATTGGTGTAGATCATCATGGTCACGTTAGAGCTCATCACGAACATGCCCATAACGAAATGTTCGAAGAAGTCATTGTCTAAGACATTTATAAATAAAAATATATTCTCCTGTTGTTCTTTTAATATAAATATACTTCAATTATCTTTTTTATTCTTTATTTTCGTTCTTTTGAAAGAAGAGTGGTGGTTGAAAAAAAAAAAAAGTAATGTTTAATTTTGAGACCATTGCGATCTACACTAATGTAGTGATGGTGATGTCCTTTGATGAAGACTTTACCGTGATGATCCTTTTTTTCATTTTTTTTGTAAAATAGTAGTATTTGAGGGGTAAATATTAAATAATGTTAATTTCAAAATTTGAATATACTTTTTTTATTTTGAGGTGATTCTGTTCTGCCTAAACTAATTTGCCAACTATTATTTTGGGAATTGTTTGAAATATTTTATAAAATGTTTGTTTTTCAAATGAAGAAGGATCTTTTGAATTTACTTCAAAATAAGGTGTATCATACCTTTTAGCCATTTCAATTGCATCTGATTGAATGACAACTCTATTTTCAATATCATCAATTTTACAACCAATTTATACAATTGTAACATCTTCTCTTACATATCTTTCACATTCTTGAATACATTTTCAAATGATTTGGAATTTGTACAATCAAATATTAAAATACAATATGTTCCTATATAATGAATAATTTGTTGAAACTAGAAAATAATTAAAAGAAAGAATCAACCAAAAAAAAGAAATAGAAAAAGTAATATTCATTGTGTGAAATATATTTATTTATTTAATTTTTTTCATAATAATTAAAATATAAATTTAAATGATTATTTTTAGTACAAATTAATTTAATTGAAGTTGATAAACTATTAACATTGACATGATTACCTTCCCAACTTGATTTTAATTCAATTCTTTCAGATTTTGTTTTAAATTCTTTTTCTTGTTTCTCTTTTAATGATTGTATGGAATTGAATTGTAATTTAAATTCTTTATTTGTAACCAATATTGTATCTGTATTATCAAAATCACATCTTTTATTGAAATCATAATAGTAATTTGAATTGTATACTTCCAATTTATTTAAATTTAATATATCTGCTTTATGATCTATTGTTGACATTATTTCAGGATAAACCAAATTTAAATATTCAATTATTTCAATTCTATTATATTCAATTGACCCAAATAATAATCTAATAAAACCTGTATCCAATGAACTTTTAAATGATATTGATAATGGCTGTTCGTTACCCAATAGTTCCATTAATGATTTAATATCACCTTGTTCACCAATTCTTTGAAATACATAATCTAAATCACTTTGTTGTAGTGGTTGTGTTTGTAGTGTAATTGAATTTAATTCACCAATTAAATAAAGTAACTCATATAATTCTAAATTATCAATTACCAATCTACCACCTGTTTGTAAATCTTGATTTCTATTTTTAGAAATCCATTTAAATAATTGAATTCTGTATGGTGAATAATTAGAATAAAATTCATTACCTTGATTACAAACTGTATTATTATTTAATGGTACTTTATACGGTCTAAATAAATGATATTTAAAATTACTACTACCGCTTGATAAAATTGAAATTATTCTATTTAGTTCAATAGTTGACTTTGGTGAGAAATTAATTTGATCAAATTCATCCAATTGGTATTTTGAGTTACCTTGTTTTTCAACCATTATATATTCAAGTGTCAATGAATTTATATTACCAATATTTAAAACTGGTTGACTTTTATCCATTATTAATTGTTCATAATGTTTTAATAGATCAATTCTTGATAAATCAATCCATGGTTGAACTGAAATTGGTTTATTTGTTGTAGAGTGTTTATAATTTTTAATGAAATTATTAAAAATATAATCCAACATTTCAACCGACTGAATATTTCTAATCATACTATTAATTTGATCAATTGATATACCAGATAAATCTGTTTCATTTAATTTTGTAACAGCAAACTGAACCAATGATAAATCATTATAATTTACCAATAACACGATCATAAATATTTGATTTAATAAATTGTTTCCATTTTTAATAAATTGTAATTGAAGCTGAGTATCTTGACAATGTTTAAATAATAGTTTTGGATATTTAAAATTTGAATTACCATTATTACTCCCAGTGCTACCATTACAATTGTTACCATTATTCATATTATGAATTCTTTGCATTCTTGTATATGAAAATAAATTTGAAGCAGCAATTTCAATACTCTTTATTGTAAATTTTGGTTTTTCAATAGTAGTGTTACCAATAGTCGGAGTTGTTAAACTTAGCCATTTAGACAACAGATCATAGTTACCATATTCCAGTGATAGTATACCAATGTCAGGTGTGAATAAAAAATAATTTAACATTGATTTATCATTGTAATTATATTTTAACCAAATGTATATATTCTTTATAAAAGTTTGTTGTTTATTTATTGATAAATACATTTTCAATAATTTGTACATTGACTGATCATTATTTGAAAATGAAGTAATTGTTGATTGTAATTCTAATTTTGATTTACTATTTAGGATTTCATCAATTTCATTATTTGTTAAAAAGAATGATGTTGAGTAGAGTTGTTGTTTTTGTAAATTTAATAATAATATGGTTTTACAAGAATGTATTAAATTTAACAATGTAAACTTCTTTGTATTTACATTTTCTTTAAATGGGCATTTACCAAATAACGATATGATTGCAGTTTGAATATTAATTCCATCAGGGACTTGTAATTCATATTCATTTATTAATAATTGTATAAATTTATTCATTGATTTTGAATTTGAAGATTCTATAATTTTATTCCATACTGAATTTATATTTGATATGTTATCAAGTATACCAGTTGATTTATTACATTCTAATAAATATTTAAAAACTTTAAATGATCCAAAATGAATTGATGATAATATAGCATTTATAATTGTAGTTTGATATTGAACCAGTAATATTTTCGTAGCACCAATACAATCTGCACTGATTGCTTTTGATAATAGTGATTGTCCTATTTCTAAAAAGTTGTTTTCTCCTATATTACTATTACTATTGTACTGATCTTTATGAATTGGGTCATAATTTTTAAAAAACAAAGAATAAAATTCATCATCTTCTTTTAATGATTTACAGTTGAATAAATGTTGTAAATTTGTTGTTTCAAATGATAGATAATGATTTAATTCAACTTTTTCTTTTAAAATTTCAATCTTGTCATGATTTATATACCAATCCAATCTGTTGATTTCTTTATAAACTGATATTCTTAATTCTCTTAATAAAATTTTAAATAAATATTTATTTCTACATATATTTTTAATGAAGCATATATTATTGTTATTATTATTTGTTGTCATTGTTTTATAATTGTTTTATTATTAATGTTTATTAATATTTGTTGTGTGGTTATATGTTCAAAAAACACCGTTTGTCTTCAAAAAAATTTCAAAAAAAAACCAAAATTTCAAAAAAAAAATGAAAATTAACGTTGATCAAAAATCATTGTGGGTTAAATTTAGATCTCGATTTATGATTCAATAATAAAACAATTTATAAAAATAATACATATTGTTAAGTGGTATATTAATTTTTAATATTATATGAAAAAAAAAGTAAATTAAATAAAAAAAAATATTATATATAGTAACATATTAGCTTCTATTATATATACCTAGTATACCAGACCTTATATAACAATAGATATTAGTATTATACATATTTTATGTAAATACACTATCTTGTTTTTTATATTATATATAAATATTTAAGTCAAATTAATATTGTTTTATTTTTTTTATTTTTTAAAAAGATTAAAAATTAATTTAATAGATAATGAGTGGTTTTTAGTTTGATTATTATTTATTTAAAGTCAGATAAATATTATGTTACTACCATTAATAATTATTATTTGTTTTGCAATTAAATTCAATTGTCAAATTTCTATTAATAAAATATACCTATACAAAGGTTTTAACTTTGAACTTTAATTTGCCCATTTTTAATTTAAATGGAAATTATAATTAATGTTTATTAAAATAGATTTACATTTTTAAAATATATTAATAATTATGATATCATTCATTTATTCTTTAATTTTTAAAAAGAAATGTATTTGAAAATAATTTAAAAAAACAAGAGAATAAATAAGAAATATAAAATTTATAAATAAATAAAACATAAAAAAACATTAGCAACATAAAAAAATAATAAAATGTCAATTATAAGTGAGTAGTTCTCAATTTATAATAATATAATACAATGAAAAATGACATATTAATATAATTTATTGTGAATTTTATAGAATCAATTACCAGTATTCAAATTGTCAGTAATAATAAAAATATTATAAACAATAACAACGATAGCCAATCATTTAACGAAGACCAAATATCAAGGTTAAAAAGAAATACGTATTATAATCCAACTAGATGGGTAACATTTTGGTTATTATAATGTATGAATACATGGCAAAAAACTAATTAAAATAAAACGTTATTATATTTATTATTGTTCTTTGTAACATCTCTTTTTAATTTTATAATTTTTTGTTATTCACATATATTAAAATGTAGAAAATAGATAGTAGGTTATCTTTTAATTATCAGAATAAAGGTTATAACTGTCTATATGAAAAAGATATTTTATAAAAAGAAAGAGTATGTTACTAAAAAGTTTGTGTAATATCACAAGATATTTATTATTCCCAACTTTTTTATTTAAATATAATAGCATACCACATTCACACAAACACACACAATAAAAAAACATGTCCAACACAAAGTTGTAAATCTTTTATTTGAAAAATAATAATGAAGTAAACATAACAATACATATTGGTATCAAAAAAATAGTAGTCAGTTGGTAACTGTTATATAATGTTGTTGTTTTCTACGTCATATTTGTTTTTTATTCAATGAATAATGTAGCTACCTTTATTATTTCTCGCAAAAAAATTACAAATAATACACCACTCTATCACTTTTATTTCTTTTTGTTTTTTATTTTATTTGTGTTTACAAACACAATCCAAATATGAAAATAATCAAGATGTAAAAAACACAAAGTAATGCACATACACATACATATTCATTTTCACTCATTCATAATTATAAATCACCCCCATTATAAAAAACAAAATATAAAAATAAATAATCACATTCAGCAGAGTGTTGTTAGTGTGAGTGTGCGTTTATTTAATTGAAATTGTATGTGATGTGTATGTGTGTTGTGAATGTTTTAATACTATCTATTAAATAATTTTACAAATGCATTTACATCACAAATGCTCTGAGATAATACATAATGTTAAATAATAAATTATTATTATTAAAAAACAGCAATACATCACAAACAAAACAAAACAAAACAAAACAAAACAAAACAAAACAAAACAAAACAAAAAAACATAACAATATAGAGATTATCTTTTTTTATTTCATTTTTGATTAATTTAGTAACTTTAATTCACATTTAAACACAGTGTTTGTACAAATTTGTTTATCGTTATATCTATTCAAACAATTTTTAATAAAATAATAAAATAATAAATTGAAAACAATCTAATAAGAATCTACTACACAATATTGTAATAAAAATCATCATTATTAAAAAAATTAACAAATTAAAATTTTGTTATAAATTGAAAAAAAAACATTTTTTTAAAATTCATTAAATCAAACAATCAAACAATCATACAATCAAACAATCAATCAAATAATCAAACAATTATTATAATAAAATGTCAATCTTTAGTATGTTATCATTTTAATATTAAAATTACTATTTAAAATTACCTTTTCCTTCATTAATACTAATATTGACATCTTCTTTATTTTTTTTTTAGAATCATTAATTTCTCTCGGTGCTAATTCAAACACAATCAAAACAAACAATACATCAATTGTAACAGGATCAAATTCTCCTAAAAATTTAAATAATTATACAAGCAATGAAGTACAAGTTGCCATGGGTGTTTGGAGAAGAAAATTCTAAATTGGATGACAAACGTTTTAACTAGGAGTACTCTTTACCTGTATAATATTGAAAATTGACCTTGAAGTACTTTTCTATTTGTATTTTTAGAACACACACCATATCACATTTACACAATTATATGAAAAATAAATAATGTATAATTATTTTATTAAAAACTTATTCTTTTTTTTTTTTTTTTTTTTTTTTTTTGGTTTTATTTTTTTTTATTTTTTTTTTTATAAAAAATTATTTTTTTTTTTTAAACTAAATAAAAAAAAAAATAAAAAAAAAAATTTGGTTTTAAAA
>JABXES010006195.1:0-27020 GCA_013375695.1 Dictyostelium brefeldianum
ATTTATTTTCATTGTATCTAATTTCTTTTTTAAATCAGCAAATGATTTATTGGTTGTATCAATCATTGATTGTAAATCTTCTTCATATTCTGTATTTTTTAGAAAACTATAATTAATATTTTTTTATCCTGTGCTATTGTGTTTTTTACCCAGCAAAATATTATTTGTTTTCGTAACTTACTTGAACCTTGATCAACATTTATAGAATTTAGAGATAAAACATATTTATCTTCTATACTTCTTACACTCCTTTTAACTGATGTCATTAATGTTTTTAATGCACCAACTTCTTGATAAAATTCAGGCATAAACTCTTCTTGTTCTAATCCATCATCTGGCCCCATTTCAATATCGTTAATTGATGGATCATCTAAATTTGAACCTGATGGTTCTGCTACTGTTTCTGCTGTTTCCTCACCTTTACCTTTTTTACCCTTTTTCTTTACAACTTCTGGTTTAACGCCACCTGCATTCTAAATATTATAACAAAATACATTAGTATCCACTGTACTTTGGTCCCATAATTGATGATTTGAATTTTAAACAATTTGATAATTACTCTTAACTCTTGTAAACGATCTTCCATTGTGTTTAATGTATATATATATAATTTATTTGTGCTGGTTTTCTATAATGTTACAAAGTTTGAGTGTGTTGAATTTATAATTATAGTTTTTTTAATATTCCAAAATTTTACTATAGTACTTGTTGTTAAAATTAATTGCAAACTATAATATATAATTTAATAATTTAAATATGTTAATATAAATTGTAATAAATAATTATTCTATTGTGGATTTTTTTTAAATTTTTATTCAAATTTTATTCTGTGTGTGTTTGAGCGTGTGAGTGTTTAGTTTGTATAATAGGTGTGTGAAAATGAGAGTGTGTGCGTCAATGTGTTTTGTATTTTTAATTAAATTGTATTTGTGTATACATGAGTGATAGGATATTACTTTTTTTAATTTTATGACAGTTATGTTTATTTTTTTTTTTTTTAAAAAAAAGACGACAACAAATTAATTATAAACTATAGAAATAAATATAAATAAATATTATAATGGTATGAATGAATAATTGTTTGTGTTTTTTTTTAATATAAGAATGAACCTTCGTTTTTAATCGATTAATTTAATTAAAAAAAAAATAAAAAATAATTGTTTTCTAATGTGTAAATAATAATTTAAAAAAAAATAAAAAAAATGTGGCAAAAAGATCTTCAAAAAAAAAAATTAAAAAAAATTATTTTCAAAAAAATTGGTTTTACACAACCCCTACCCACGACAGAGACTCGAGACTGTTTTTGAAATTTATACTTCGAATAAATAATTTAACAACATAGCAAATACGTTGTGATAATAATTTTTAGTATAAAAAATATAATCCAACATCAAGGGATATATAAAAACAAATAAAGGATTTTTTTTAATACCTACGTGTTTGTGTATTATCTAATATATTAAAAATGAAAAAAAAAAAATGAAAAATTAAATTAAAGAGTGGTAAAAAAAACGATGATGGCGTAATTTCAAAGAATAAAAACTAATATTGATTTCTTTTTTTTTCAATGACGATATGAAATTGTCATTGGGCTACTACATTGCATTCAACAAATAATTATCCAAATTGTTTACTACTTCTTGTGTCTACTTTTTGATTTGAGTAGTTAATATTGGCACAAGAACAACCGCTAGGACTATTGCTATGATGACTAAAAGAATATACATCTTCTTTCTTGACTTTTTATGTAGTCTATTTGCCTCTAAATTTTCAACACCTTCTTTTGTATTTAAAACTGTACAGCTTTGTTGCAAATTTATCATTATTTATTTTCATTGTATCTAATTTCTTTTTTAAATCAGCAAATGATTTATTGGTTGTATCAATCATTGATTGTAAATCTTCTTCATATTCTGTATTTTTCAGTAGGAAACTATAATTAATATTTTGTGTATATTTCCTATTATTTGTTTTCATAACTTACTTGAACCTTGGTCAACATTTATAGAATTTAGAGATAAAACATATTTATCTTCTATACTTCTTACACTCCTTTTAACTGATGTCATTAATGTTTTTAATGCACCAACTTCTTGATAAAATTCAGGCATAAACTCTTCTTGTTCTAATCCATCATCTGGCCCATTTCAATATCGTTAATTGATGGATCATCTAAATTTGTACCTGAAGGTTCTGCTGCTGTTTCTGCTGTTTCTTCTCCTTTACCTTTTTTACTCTTTTCTATATTACCTCTGGTTTAACGCCACCTGCATTCTGAGTATTATAAAAAACAAAACTAGGTACTTTTTTATGTATGGTCCCATAATTGTTGATTTTGAAAATTTAATAGTTTGATAATTACTCTTATAAATTCAACGCACTCAAACTTTGTAACATTATAGATAGAAAACCAACACACAAATATATATACATTAAACACAATGGAAGATCTTTTACAAGAGTTAAGAGTAATTATCTATTCCAAAATTAATTGCAAACTATAATATATAATTAATTATTTAAACAATTATTCTATTGTGGATTTTTTTAAAATTTTATTATTATTAGTTTTTTTATATGTCCCTTGTTGTTTTAACTCTGATTGGATCAGTGAAAATTAATTTTTATATCAATAAATCCAAAAGATGTTCATCATTTTTTTTTAAAATTTGAGAAAATATATTTTATGTATTTTAATTTTTTTTTTTTTGAACAAACAGATAAAGTAGTTGTATTCGTACACTTATTTGTTGTGAGTCACTTTTTGAAAAAAAATTGACAAACAAACTAAAATTAATTTACACATAAAAATTTTCCCAAACAAAATTTTTTTTTTATATGTACATTTTTTGTTTGTTGCAAAAACGAAAAAATCTAAAAAAACGAAATAATTTTATTAATTACCACATTATTATTATAATAATGATAAAAAATATAATACAATTTAATGGGAATAATAATAAACTATTTTCAAAATCATCAATAATATATAATAACAGTAGTTTGAAAGCATATAAATCAAACAATGTAAATAAACCATTAATAAACAACTCACAACAACAACATATAAACAAACCATCAATTTCAAAAGAAGATTCATTATTTCAAATATTTGAAAAATATCAATTTAATAAAATACAACAATTAAAAGAACAACAATCAACACAAACTATATGGTTACCATTTTTAAAAACACAAAATTATAATTTCAATCCATTGGTAACAGCAGAAAAAGATAAATATCATGAATCATTTGATTTGAAATTATTGGAAACATTTAAACAATCATTAACAAAAGAATTACGTCTATTAAATAAGAATGAATCTACAAATTCAGTAGGAGGAGGTGAAAAAGATAATATATTCAAAATTGAAAAATCATTATTAATAACTGAAAACCATAATAACAATAATAATAACAAAAATAGCAATAATAGTAATAATAATAAATCAACATTTATAGAATCATCAAATGATTTTTTGGATATAGATAAATTAAAACCATTGACAAAACAATTTAATTCAAGTTTACATAGTATGAACCAAATTCAACAAAATAATAATTTCAATCAATCATTGGTATGGGCACAACAAGTTTTACCAAATTGTTTTAGAATTAGAAGATCACCAAATACAAGTAATTCAGAATTAGCATTGGAGTGCTTCAATTATTTATATCCAATACTATCATATTTACAATATATAGTTGGTGATAAATTTAAATATACAATTCATTCAATTACAAATTGTAGAGAAGATGATTTCAACGAAGATGAATTAAAATTGAAAATTAGAAAAATTAGAAAATTGGTAGAATCAAATATTCAATCAACTAGAAAAAGATTATATAAATGTCAATTACAAGTACCTTCTAAAGATACAATTGGTATAACAAATGAAAACATTGTAAATTTAAATGGTCTTGAAGAGTATAAGGAATCTGGATTATTTGTAATTCAATTACTATTAACTAGTGAGACAAATGACCTTTATATATCCGTTGGTAAAAGTAACCATCAAGAAGGTAAAGGATGGTCGTTCCCAATTCCATATCCGCAAGGTGTTGTTCCAATTGAACGTGATATCATTCCACCAAGTAGAGCTTATAAAAAATTAATTGAATCATTTCAATTGCTTGGTGCTGTACCTGCACCAGGTTGTAAAATTGTAGAATTAGGTGGATCACCAGGTGGTTGGACATCAATTTTAAATCGTCTTTATGACCACGACACAACATTACCAAAATTTGAAATTCATTCGATTGATAGATCAAAATTAGATTCACAATTTAATCAACAATCAAATATTCATCAATATATTGGTAATGGTACAAAATGGTTACCTCCTTTCATAACAGAAAATAGTAGTAATAACAATAATAATGATTCATCACCATCATCACCAGTTGAATGGTTATTAAATGATATGGCAATTGCACCAAAACAAAGTTTAGAAACATTAGAAAAATGGATTTCAAATAAATACACAAAATATTTTATTTGGGCAATTAAATTCACAGGTGATCAAGAATATAAATCAACAATTTCGGATTGTTTCAAATTAATGGAAAAATATAATATTAAAGATTATAAAGTAAAACATTTAATTTATCAAGGTAATGAAATTATGTTAATGGGTAAAATATATTAATAATAATAAACAACGATATACATTTTTTTTATATATTAAAATACAGATTATTTTATTGTGTTTATTAGTAGTAGGTTTATTTTTTTCTTGGAGATTATTTTGAACCATTGAGTTGATAAATGATTAAACCATTTCCAATAAGAAACAATCACCACTATTTAATGATTTTGCAGATAATACAACTTGAGCAACTTTAACATTTTTGTCACCACTGATATGCAATAATCTTGTTTTTATTCAGTTGGTTTAACATGGTTGAAACCAGATTCAACCCCACCACTTAAAATGAAATATAAAAGTTGGCACTTTCATATGATTAATTTGACGATATTGGATTGGGCTACCACCTAAAAAAGGAATCGTCGAGTTTAACAGTTTTGTAAGTTGTACCTGTGGTAAATTATATTAATAATAACAAAAAACAATAAACATTTTTAATATTAAAATACAGATTATTTTATTTGTTGTTTACATTATAAGAGTAGTGGGTTTATGCTAATAATGATTCAAAAGCTTGAGTTGAACCAGATTCAAGTACTCTAACAATTGGAGTATATTCACTTCTTTTGTTTGAAACGAGGTATTGAGTGGCATGATCAAAAGCTAATTTCTTTTCATTGGCAGATGATTTTGAACCAATCCAAATGTATAATTCGTAACCGAGATCTACGATAAAGACATCATCAGATTTGAGTAATGATTTTGAAAGTTTACCACGAGCAACTTCAGAAAATTGAACTGAACCTGAAGCATCTGAAAGTTTGAATAAGACTTTTTCTGGTTTTGCTGCTGGTGCAGCGTCAACTTTTGGAGAAACGGATGCTTTACCACCTAATAATGTCCAGAATTCAGCTGGAATATCAGAATCTGATTCAGAGAAAACTTCAACTTTTGGTAAACCTTTACGTTCAGAATCTAAAGCACGTGCAACTTCAGCAGCTTTATTTTTTTCTTGTGGAGATGATTTTGAACCATTGAATTGATAAATGATTAAACCATTATCCAATAAGAAACAGTCACCACTGTTTAATGATTTTGCAGATAATTCAACTTGAGCAACTTTAACATTTTTATCACCGCTGATGTGTAATAATCTTGGTTTGTATTCAGTTGGTTTAACATGGTTGAAACCAGATTCAACACCACCACTTAAGATGAAGTATTGTGGGAATAATGATAAAAAGTTGGCACTTTCATATGATTGACATTGACGATATTGGATTGGGCTACCACCTAAAAAATCATCGAGTTCAACAGTTTTGTAAGCTGCTGTACCGGCTTCATCTTGAGTGGTGAATGTACCTAAAAAGAAATGAATATCGTGTCTAAGTGCATCACCTTCTTTAAATGAATGTAAAACAATATAACTATCACCATCAAAGAATCTACCATAAGTATCTTTTGGAACTGGTACTACTTTGAAATTTTCAATTCTCCAAATGTTAAGACCTGGTTGTTTACCTAATGGTGGATTTGTATTCCATTGTGGTTCGGTTTTAGCTGCTGCTTCACGACATTTTTTATCCAAATCACTACCAATTAATGCTTTAAATTAATAAAAAAAATAAATAAATTAATATCACAATAAATATTTGTTTGTATATATGTTTGCATTAATTAATCACATGTGACATTAAATATTTGTATGGTTTAATTAATTTTACATACCAACATTAGTGGCTGAGATATCTAATTTCTTGTTCTTGATCATTTTATTTATTTAATTTATATTTGTTTATTACAAAGGTAATTTAATATTAATTAAAAAAAAAAAAAACATTTTATAAATATCAAAAAAAATAAATTAATTGAAAAAAAAATGGATTTTTTTTACTTTTTTTATATGAAAAATACATTTTTTTGCAGTTAGTTATCACAATTTTGTACAAAACGGGATCGGAATCTGAAATATTATTTTCATATTTGTTTATCGTAAGAATTTTTAAATATTTTAAATACACAACACCTCCAACATGTGCTATAAAAATATATTGCACTAAACTTTTAAAAGAAACTTTTGTTTAAACGAAAGGCACACTTCAGTTACATTAGTTACACGAAATAATATCAATACATTAATATAAACAAGAGTTTTGAAAATATTTTTAAAATAAACAATACATTGAAACATATATATGTTTTTTCAATAAAATATTATCTTTACACACAAATGATTATTTATTCTACAAATTAATGTTTAATAAAAAAATTGGAAATATAAAAGAAGGGATTTAAAAAACCTTTCCCTATCATATTAAAATTTTCATTAATTATATTTCTCATTTTTTATAAAGGTGGATTTGGATAACAAAGATCTATATTATAGCACCATTTATGAACGTTTGGATGTTTAAAATTTTATTTTGGATATTTAAATTAAATTAGACCACCTGTTGTATTTTTAAATCCATCAACTGATATTGGTAATAAAAACGATGCAATTCAACTAATCATTGAATGTTGTTACGCATTAAAATCATATCCTCTAGATTTATTAAACCAATGGAACAATGCACCAGTTGGACAAACATCATTTTAAATGAAAGTTGTTGGTCAAATAATAAATTCATTGCAAAATCTTATCCAGCTCAAGTCACTCCTTTCCCGTCAAGTAACAAACTAATGTTATATAATATAATTGGTAATACAACACTATTCAAAAGATGAATCTTGTATAAGACTAAACACCTTCCATAGAATATTTGAATCTGAAAAGATATTACCAGATAATTTTAATTGTTCATCCGACACTATCAATATATTACTATCAATGAATTCAAATTTTAATGACTCAACCATAACATTAAATGCTCTAAAAAATCATATTAATTTTATATTTAATAAAAACAAATAAACTATATTAATTTAAATAATTATATTTCTTTTATTTTCTCATTTTTAATAAAGAAGCTTCATTTGACCAAGTTTGTAAAAATTTAGTTTCCAATTCACGTACTTCAGTAACTGAAGGTGGATCTAATGGATTTGGATAACGAAGATCTAAATGATGAGCGCCACCATAAATTGTTAATGCTACTATATTGTTTGGACGACTTTCTAATACACCACCTGATCTCCATACGTCTCTATTTCCATTGGAAAAGATAATGTTTGATGCAGTGAAGTTACTACCTTGATAATATGTTGTTATCCAATTTGCATTTGGAGTAACTTGGAATTGTTCTTGACATTCTTGAGTGAATTCATCTAATGAAAATGGAGCAGCTGGGAAGAAATCATTTATATCATTTGTACTTGTTGGCATAACCATTTCAGTACATGCTTGGTAATCCCAATTACCACCTAATGAAGAAGTAGTGAATACGGACATATTATAACAATCACCTGCTTGACCAGTATAATTATAATAAACGTTCATAACTTGTAATAAACCTTGAATATCATTAGATTGTTCTGCCAATAATGAACATGATACATTAATTGGATTACCAGGTACTGGTTCAAGGAATGTATTTGCATATGGATAATCAACCATTGCTAAATAACCAATTGCTGATTCAATCCAATCAATTAATGTATCTACACTAGTTAATGAATCACATGTTGAAAATGTTTTACTAAGATCTTCTAATCCATTTGTTGTTGATGAAATTGTCATAATATCATTAAATGCTGAACGAATACGAGTTGCACATGTACCTTCTTCACTTGTTTCTTTGAAATCATTTGTTACAATTTCATTGTATGTTTCTGGGTTCACCCCGGTATTTAAGAACGATAAGATAGGCGCACTGCACGCGAGGGACCCGTCTACAATGTTTGGGTACTTCATTCTAAACCATGCTGATAACATACCACCATAACTACCACCTACTGAAAGTACTGGACAATGTTCAGCACCCAATTCCAATTGAAGTGATTGAATTAATTGAGCGTAATCAGCTAATGCTTGTTCACTTGTTAAGTAACCTAAATTCTCTGGTGTTCCACTATCATTACCAAATGGCAATGTTTCACCATAGTATCTATGTTCAGCAAAAATTAATAATGCACCTAATTCTTTTGCCAATACATTTGTTACAAATAATGAATTTTCATAAAATAATGTAATATCACCTTCATTACCAGTATAAAATAAAATTGGACCATTACATTGTTTTGATCCAGCTGCTGGTTTATTCCAAAATACATCTGAATATAAATAACGTTGAGCGAAACTACCTTGATTATGGAAATTAAAATGATCAAGTGTTTGCATATACCATAATGTTTGATATGGAGTTGGTGGTGGATCATCTGATACAATCATTTTACCATTTGTCGATTGTTGTGGTTGTTGTTTTCTTTCAACATGTTTTTTACTATAATATGGAAATGGTGATCTGTATCTTTTGAATGACATATTATCACCATTTACAATAACTAAAATACTTAGTAAAATTACTAATAATTTAATTATCATCATTTTTTATTACAATTGTAATTGTATATTACTGCAGTTAAATTGATGGAGAAAAACTATATTTCTAAAAATCACGTGGGTGTCAAAAAAAAAAAAAAAAAGATATTTTCTTTGGAAAAATTATATAGTTATATAGTTTTATTTATAATTATAAATAATTTGTTTAAAACCAGTTTGTTTACATTCCTTTTTATTTCTTTTTATAAAAATAATAAAACTAAAATCATTGTTGTTAAAACTAATAAACAAAGATTTAATATACAATTTGAAATAATGAAAAACATATTTCTTTAATTTATCTTTTTAATTCTTTTTTGAAATTTCTTATTTGTTTGTTTGTGCTTTGAAATTATAATTACCATTTTTTCATTTTTATTTTTGAAAACCATGAAAATTAGATTTTAAAAACAATGTTTACATTATTTATTGACAAATTTGGTGATACAGATTAACTATAACTAGTCAAAAAGTATCTATTATTACAAAATAGTAATTCAAAATAAACAGTTGTCAACTTATTAAATATCATGACACTAAATGTAATTTGGCCACTATTAACTCTGGTTTCGTTGCTGAATTCATCTATTTCAATTGGTACTGATAAACAAACTCTCATTGCCGTTGCGATCAAAAACATGTGGTTGACAAAAAAAAAAAAAAAAATTTGAAGATATTTTTTTTAGTGTAAAAATTTATATGTTTGTAATTGAAAATGTGCATATGACCATTTTTCATTTTTAAATTTGGAAAAAACATGAAAATTTAAAAAAAACAATGGTTATTAGTGTTGTTTGTTAACAAATTTGGTGGTCAATCTATTAATTAAGAAATAGTAAATCCAAGGAAAACAGCATTTTTAATCCTGTTTAAACAATTTCAAAAAAACAATAAATTTGTAAACATATACTGGGACTTTTTTTTAATATATTTGTTTAAATAAATTCACATAACCAGCTTTTTGATTTTTTTTTTTTCATTTTTAAAAAAAAATATTTTTTTTAAATTTTTTTTTAGATTAAAATTTAAAATAAAAAACTATACCACCTTCTATTTATCTAATCTTGTATATAACTATATTGTAATTTTGTTGTGATATTATTTTTATTATTATTTATTTGATAATATATATATTTATATATTACATATAAAATGATTGCAAAAGAAGATGTTGCAAAGTTTTTATTGGGAAAAGGATATTTCTTGACAGCATTAGAATTTCATCAAGAACTATTGGAAGATGATGGAACTGAATTACAATCATTAAGAGAATTCCTTACTGGTGGTAGTGGTGGAAATACTGGTAACAATGGTTCAAATATAGAAATTGATCCAATTAAATTAATTAAAGATAAAAAGAAAAAAGAAAGTAATATTACAGCAGGTTCATTATCAGCGTATGAAATTGAATCAATGAAATCAAAAGATGATAAAATATCATTGTTGGAATATGAATTAAGACAGTGTAAAGATGATCTATATAAAATGAAAGCACAGTATAATCTAGTGGTTACAAGTAGTGGTAAATTACAAACAATGAATGGAACAACATCATCATCATCACCATCACCAAAATCATCAGCAACTTCACCATCACCTTCATTAAATAATATAAGTGTATTATTATCAATTTCAGAAGAAGATAAAGATACATTGAAGGAATTATCAAAAGAACGTATTAAATCACATGAATTACGTATATTAAATTGGTTGGTTAAAAGTTATTTAAAAAAGAATAATTATACATTAACAGCAGTATCAATGTCTGAAGAAATTGAAGATGATGTTCAACATTGGTCAGATGTATTAAGTAAACCTGGTACACCTGAACCACCTTCAATTTTAACAATGTATCGTTACTTTTTTGAAAATGGTGATTCTGGTATTCAAGGTGCATTATCACGTTCAATGACTGAAATTACAAAATTAAAAAAAGATTTATTAGATACAGAAACCAGTTGGAGAGAATCAAAAAAGAAGTTACTTGTCATTCAAAAAGAAAAGGAAGAATTAATTGGAAAAAACAAACTATATGAAAGTAAAATTGAAGATTTCTCACGTAGAGGTTTATTATCACCACTAAGATCATCTCAAAATGTATCACAATCTGATTTATCTGGTTATATTACACCACCTAAATTTAACAATGGCACCACAAGTGATTTAACAACTTCAACCACCAACACTTCAACTACTCAAATTAATAATTTAAATGGATCACCATTAATTACAGGTAATTCAATAAATATATTAAATAATGGTATTGATATATCAGGATTATCAACAATGAGAAAGACATTTAGAAATTTGGTTGAAAAAAGAAGACAAACCGTTGCATTTAGAATTGTATCAAATATGGATGATGAAAGTGAAATATCTGTTCGTATTGCAGAGGAAGTTGATAAAATTAGAACATTGGATTCAGATAATCAAAGTATTGTAAAGATTGTAGCAGATTCATTACCAAATATTGTACCAGGTGTATTAATTAATAAACGTGAAGAATTAATTCCATTGATCCTCCTGGTAATTTCAAATCATCCAGATGAAACCATTAGATTTTCATTGACAAAATTATTATTCAATCTAATAAAGAAGCCAAATGAAGTTCAACGTCATGTTATAATGAGAGGCTGTATGGCATTAGCATCATTTATTGGTCCACAAAGAACTGAAACTGAAATCCTTTCACAATGTTGGGAACAATTGACAGAGAAATATCCAGAACGTAGAATATTAGTTGCAGATTCTTGTGGTTGTTTATCACAATTTGCAAGTGCTGATCTTAGATTAAGTTTAATACTTTCAATTCTCCAACAATTGGGTGAAGATAAAAGTAGTATTGTTCGTGAATCGGTTGCTAAAAATTTTGCACTCCTTGTAAACTTTTTCGATTCATCAGATAAGTACAATCAAATTGAAGAATCGTTTAAAAAGTTATTATATGATCAAGATATTGAAGTATCAATTGCAGCTAGATTACACTTTTTACCATCACTTGCAAATTGGGCAGATCTATTGGAGTCGTTAAACACAAAATTGGCAAATTTCTTCCTTGTGGAAATGTATTCAGTGTTAAATAAATATTCATCACAAAAAGATGAATTTAAAATACCAGAATCAGATGTTGTTAAATTGGATCATCTATTACAATGTTTAATGGATATAATACCAAGAATGTATCAATCAACAATTTCATCCTCTCCATTTATAACAGAAAAAGATTCACAACAAATTGAAAATGAATATAATAAACAAGAATCATTATATCAATTTCAAATTAATCAATCAAACAATATAAATAATAATACAACTACAACTACTACAAATAATAATAATAATAATAATAACGATAAATCTTCTTCTTCATCATCAACTTCTTCTTCTTCGTCATCATCTTCATCACCATCGACAACATCAAATACAAGTTCAAAAATTATAAATTCAGCTATTAGAATTTCAATTTTAGGTACAAATGAAATGAACAAGCTAAGTTCTCAATTTGAAAATTATTTAATTTCAACTGTATCAAATGAAGTTACAGGTGGTTGGCAATCATTGGAATGGATTTCAAATGATTTCATTTCAAAATTCATTAAAATTATATCTTGTATTCCAATTAATAATAATATGATTATCACTGGTTTCTCAAAAGTATTAAATTTATTCTGTAAAACATTTGGCATTGTATTTACAAAACGTGTTGTTAAAAATTCATTTTATAAAGAATTTCAAAAAGATAATACAACAATTGTTAATAATAGTAATGGTAGTGGAGGTAATAACAACAATAATAATACAATTAAAAAATATAGATTATTATCAATTTATACAACTGGAGCATTACAAACATTGGAGTCATCAGAATTGACAACATTTTTAAAAGATTTAATTGTACAAATTTCAATGGAAGAAAGAGGATGGCAACATACAGATATTCCAGCATTGGTAAAATGTATTGAATTACTATGTGGTAATGTATTTGATAAGAAAAAAGATGTTTCCGATGCATTATGTGATTTAACTGCAAATCCATCAAGTCAAGTTAGATCATGTATATTAAATTTACTCAAAGTGATAATACCAGTATTTAAACAAGATCAAATTGCAAATTCAGTTGTACCTGCATTAATTACAATGAGTACTGATCCTGATCGTAATGTTAGATTTGTTTGTTTGGGTACATTGTCAATTGCTGCTTCAAACATTACAGATGATACAGTTATTGAAAGAGTTGCCCTCTCCATTGAAAGAATATTAGAAGATAAGAATCATATGGTTGAAATTGAATTTGTAAATTCAATGACTAAAATTATACCAACTGTTAAATCAAGATTTAGAGATTCATTCATCCTACCAAGAATAATTGAATTGGCAAGAAAGAATAATCATAATCCATCGAATCAACAAAGAAAAGAAATGTCACAATGTCTATTTGATTCTGTACGTGCATACTGTTCAATTTCAAGTGTACCTAGAGAATTAATATCTGAACAAGTATTACCAATGTTAAAATTACTATTAAATGATTCATTGTTACATGATACCACTTTTAAATCAATGGTACAATCATTGGTAAATGATTTGGAACAATTGTTAAAAGATGATTTTAAAAATTCAATTGGTAAAAGAGGCTCTTCATCAAGTAATCTTTTGGGTAAAATAGATACTCCAAATTTAAGTTTACCAAAATGGTCTTGGAAACCAATGAATAAATAAATAAATAAATAAATAATAATAATAATTAAATATAGTAATATGTAATATGTAATATTACACATTTTTTTATATATTGGATAAATTTAACACACCCACACCATTTTCATTTTATCACACAAACATTTCTTTTTTGATATTTTTATTTTTAAAAAAATTTATATAAACATAAATTTATAATAATAATAATGTGTGTGGTGTATAACTTTTTCAAATAATTTCTAATAATATTATAATAATTATTAATATAATCAATCAAACAAAGTTTTTATTATTATAAATATTATTTTTAATAGTAGCAGTAATAAAATGAAATTAATAATAGTTTCATATATTTGTATTTTTATAATTATTTGTATTTGTGCATATACCAATGGTAACGAACTTATAGTGGAAGTAACAGCGAATAAATGTTATAAATGTTTAAAAGAGAATCAAATATGTCAAAATATTATAAACGATGAATCAATTTCTTTATTAAATAGTGATGATGGTGGTAATAATGGATATATAGATGATAGTAATATAATATATCAATGTATTGACGGTTTAAATTGTATTAGTGATATTTCAATGCCATGTATGTATATTTTCTCATTTATAGTTATTAACCTTATACAAATATTAACTAGTTGAGTACCATGTACAGCAATGCATCCAAATAGAACATCAAGTTGTGGTAAATCAAATAAATATTTAGAATTTTGCGAACCTGGTAGAGAATTATCATGTGGTTTGTCAATGTGGTGTGATTCACATGACGATAATTTAATGTCACAGTGTAAAGGATTTAGATCATTACAATTCAATGAACAATGTACAAGTGATTCACAATGTGATAGTATGCAATGTAGTAGTGAAAAAGGTTATTGTTTAGAAAATGAATATTCATGTAGACCAAATTGGTACTGGAATGGCACAAATTGTACTCAAACAAATAATACTGGCGATCATTGTATTTCAAATGATCAATGTTCATTATTTAATACCTGTAATAATGGTATTTGTATAGAGAAATATAGTTTACAAAAATATAATTCATGTACTTCAAATTCATCATGTGATATATCAAATCAATTAATTGTATGTATTATCTTATGAAATAATTAATAACTTTAATTATTATATTAATCAATCAGGATAAATATGCACAGTGTATTAAAGGAATATGTGATAGTTTTACTCAATCTACAACAACAAATTGTTTAAAAGATGGATGTAATAGTGATAATGAATATTGTGATTGTAAAACATTAAAATGTTCAAAGTTAAAAGTATTAAATCAAGAATGTAAATCAATTGAAAATCAATTGGATCATTGTATAGATAAAAGATGTATTTACAGTAGAGGATTTAAAAGTTCAGATTCATGTATAATGAAATACTGTGGTAAATTAATTTGTGAATATCATACAAATTGTACAAATTCTCCATGTGGTGATAACATTGAATATTGTCAATCAAAAGATAACTATATACCAAATAATCAAGTTGCAAATTTTAATAATAATGATAGTGATAATATTTATCAAAAAGAAAATGGAATACCTTCTGCATTCCCTTCAACTAGTTTAATTTTAAAATCAACTATTAAATTTACAATACTATTAATTTGTATAATAAATATAATAATATAAATAACTAATTGGTGACCTTTTGATTGATATTTGTAAAATAATTGTTTCTTTTATTACATGGTTTTGGTTTTCTTTTTTTTTTCTTTTTTTTTTTTGAATATTGTTCTAATAAATAAATAAATAAATAAATTAATGACTATGGGACCTACTACTTCTTCTACTTCTACTACTTTTTACTAATTTTACAAATTTCTTCTTAAAAGTTTTCTTTATTATAATGGAAACGACAAGTTGTAGTTTTTGTGAAATGGGTTGCATTTTTATAAAGTGCTTTTGATAATAATTTTGGACCACAAAAGAATACACCAACATCTTTACCAGCGTAAATATTTGCATAATGAGCGAAAATTGATTCCCATTGTGGTCTACCAAATTGAGTTGGTGAAGTGAAACCAGTGATAAGATCTTTTTCTTCGTCACCATACATTACATCTCTAATTTCTTGAGCAGAAAGAGCGCCAGTAAGATATGGATGAATTTCCAAATAATTGTTATGATTTTCCATTTCCAAAGCACCAATTAAACCACTAAACCATTCAAATGAAGAACGATCACGACAGACCCAATAAAAATGTACTTTTTCAATTAATGGTGTTGTAGAGTATGTACGAGCCAATTGATATTTAATATGTTTTAAAATGGATGCAAATGGAGTAACACCAATACCTGCACCAACCAATATAACCTGTTTATATTTGAAAACTTCTTCACTAGATGCACCAATTGGACCATCAATTCTAAATATTTTTTTACCATCTGGAGCTTTTAATACATTTTCTTGAACAATACCAATCTTTTTATCTGGATTTAACAATGTTGATAATTTACCTGTCCAATTACCAACAACATTGATATGACATGAAACAAAATCTTCTTCAGGTGCACTAGTAATTGTAAATGGATGCCATTCATTTTGAGCAATAGTTGGGCAATTTAAAAATAAGTATTGACCTGGTTTATATTTGAAACCTTCAGTTTTCATACGAACTTCAATTACACGTGATGGATGTACTCTTGCTTGTACCAACATTGTTGTTCTCTTTGAACGTAATAATCTAATTAATCTTTCCAATATATAAAGTGCACATGGTCCAATAACCCATTTCCAAAAACTAGTTGGTTCCAATCTACTATGTAATCCATGAACTACCAAAAATGCGAAAAATACTGTAAACAAATGATGTGTATACCAAAATGTTTCAAACATTGGTCTTCTAATTGATTCAATTGCCGATGTATACATTAATACCATTACAACAACTACAATATGACCTGTCCACCCTGCTAATGTTAAAAATGCTGATCTTGTTGGTGTTGGTGCTTCTTCAAATGTTTTTGCTCCAAATACATCATTTAATTGTGTAACTGTTGATTCTGAATAAATTCTAAAATTATGAAAATGTGCCATACTATAAATTATATATATAAGATATAATATATTAATATATTAATATATTACCTATCAATTATTATTATTATTGTTGCTATTATCAATTATTATTGTTACTTACACATGACCAATTGTTGCAAAACAAATTACCCATGCTACCAATTTATGAAATACAATATTTTTATCGACTGGTATATAATTACCTAAAAATGTACCTCTAATCCATGATAAAAAATTTCTAAGTACAGGTATTAAAATTAATGCACAATTTAATTTTAATAGTTGAGCACATGATCTTGCTACACAAACACCATATCCAACCAATTCAAATGGTTTTCCTTCTTTATATACTATATAGTATTGTAATTGTATGGGTGTTAATTATTTGTTGTTGATTATTTAAATGTGTTGAGGGTGATAATCTCACACTACTACTAATACTACTTACAAACAAATGTATATGTAAATGCTGCAACATTACCAGCAATGTATAGTAATAATAAAACTACTTTTGTTCCTTCATTGATCCAATATTTTTGAACCTCTTCTTTGGTTGGTAATTTAAGTCCCATTCTTTTATTTATATATTATATTTATTATAGTCGATCTGTTATTTCTGTACATGTACAAAAAAATGAAAAATAATAATTTGTAAAAACAAATGATACAATTTTACAAATTAGTATTCGTGTGTATTTTAAATAATTAAATATATTATGTGTGTTTATTTTGTGTACAAAAATTTAAAATACACTTTGAATAAATTGAATGATTTCTTTGAAGTGTGTCAAAAAAAAAAAAACAACCAACACAAACACCACATCAATAAATATCTATCCATAAGATATTTTTTAAATTAGTCAGATCACACTTACATTTTTATATACAAAATATATTTCTAAAATTATGTTGTTTTAAAAATACAAATAAAAATAAAAAATCGACAACTGGAGAGTGTAGTTGTGGTGTTGGAGTTATATTTATAAATAAAATAAAATAAAAAATTAAAATAAAATGAAAAAAAAAAAAAAAAAAAAAAAAAAAAATTTTTTTTAAAAAAATAAATTTTTAAAATTTTTAATAAAATTTAAATTTTATAATAATCCACAAAAAAAGAAAAAAAACAGCTACAAACAACGATGCACACATAAATGTAATGACATAATATAAATTATAATTGTTCATAAACATAAAATGAACATAGTGTTAATGAAATATTATATTTTGATCATACAATAACTTTAGTTTTTTTTTTTAAAAAACACAAATTCACTTTTTGGGAACATATACTCTTATCAACTCTTTTTTTCATAATCGAAATTCTCTTGTACCCAAATTTAAAAATATTGATATTATTGGCAAATTGGTATAAGAGAAATTTTGAAAAAACTAGTTTGGTCGTATTTACCCCAAAAGTAAATAGTATTAATTTTAACCAAAAGTATTAACCTATGATACTCTATTGTATAATGTAACAACACCATATTTTATAAATGATATAAAAAAGGTTGAATATATTCATTGCTTTTACAAATACTGATTAAAATAGATAGAAAATTTACAAAAACGACAAACAAAAAAAACTTTATTATTTTTTTAATTTTTTTTTTTTTCGCATCTTTCGTTTTTTTTTGATTTTTTTTTTTTTTTTTTTTTTTTTTTTTTTTTTTTTTTTTTTTTTCATTATTGAATTATAAATATATAAACAATCATATAATCAAATATCTTTTTTTTATTATTATCATTTTTTAATCATTTCTAAATAAAAACATATATAAATAAACACACAAAATGTCATCATCAGAAAGTGAAGCCGAAACCCCAAAAAAATTATATTTATCACCAATTGCCAAACCACTTGCTGATCCAAAATTAACTCTTAAATTATTAAAGTTGGTTAAAAAAGCATCAAAAGACAAGAAAATCAGTAGAGGTGTTAAAGAAGTTGTTAAACAAGTTAAAAAAACTAAAGATACAAGCAGAAATAAGAATAGACTTTGTATTATCGCTGGTGATGTTAGTCCAATCGATGTCATTTCTCATATTCCAGTTTTATTAGAAGAATCTGGTATTAAATATATTTACGTTCCATCAAAAGAATCTTTAGGTACTGCATCATCAACTAAAAGACCAACTTCAATCGCTTTAGTTGATTTGGATAATGATTCTGAACACAAAAAATTATTAACTCAATGTCTTGAAAAAATTAATGTAAATATATTTAAAAAGTTTGTTATTATTATATTATATATAATACATTTACTAACACATCATTTTGTAATTACAGTAAATAGTAGTAATAGGTAGTAGAAATAATAGTAAAGTTTTAGAAAAGAGAAAATATAAATAAAAAAAAAAAAAAGTAATAAAAAAAAAAAAGAAAAAAGATATATAATATAAATAGGTTGTATGGTTTTGAATATTGATAATTTGTTTGTATGTTTAAATTTATATGTTTATTATTTATTAAATAGTTGTGTTGTGGTGATTATTTTATTTTCCCCAAGGTTGAGTACTACCAATACTAGCGAAAGAAGGTGCAGTTGTTTGACCAAATGCAGATCCGAAAACTGAGCCTGTATTTGTTGATGGTTGTGTTGTTGTACTACCAAATACACTACCACCACCAAATACTGATGTTGGTGCTGATGTTGATCCAAATGCAGATGTTGGTTGATTAGTTTGACCAAATGCACTGGTTGATCCAAATGCAGATGTTGAACCAAATGCACTTGTTGATGGAGTTGTTTGACCAAATGCACTAGTTGATCCAAATGCACTTGCTGATGGAGTTGTTTGACCAAATGCACTGGTAGAAGGAGTAGTTTGACCAAATGCACTTGCTGATGGAGCAGTTTGACCAAATGCACTTGTTGATGATGATGTTTGACCAAATGCAGATGTTGAACCAAATGCGCTGGTTGAAGGAGTTGCAGAACCAAATGCATTTGCCGAAGGAGCTGTTGAACCAAATGCACTTGTAGATGGAGCTGTTGAGCCAAATGCATTATTTGATCCAAATACACCAGTTGAAGGCGCAGCTTGACCAAATGCACCAGCTAAAGGAGCAGCTGAACCAAATGCACCAGAAGATGGAGTTGTCGATCCAAATGCATTGGTTGAAGGGGTTGTTGATCCAAATGCACCAGCAGTTGGTGCTGTTTGACCAAATGCACCAGTAGATGGAGTTGTTGATCCAAATGCACTTGTTGAAGGAGTTGTTGAACCAAATGCACTTGTTGATGGAGTGGTTTGACCAAATGCAGAACCAAATACACTGGTTGATGGAGCCGTTTGACCAAATGCAGATGTTGGTTGATTTGATTGACCAAATGTACTTGTAGTTGATGCAGCTTGACCAAATACACTTGCTGTGTTTTGTGGTTTTTGACCAAATACACCACCACTAAATGGTGATGTTGGAGTTGTTGTAGTTGATGCAGCTTGACCAAATGGTGAAGTTGGAGTAGTGGTATTTGGTTGAGTGGAAATTGAAGTTTGGCCAAATGCGCTCATTGCTGAACTTGTATTTGATGCACCAAATGGTGATGAAGTATTACTACCACCAAATACAGAAGTTGCAGGTTTTGGTGCTCCAAATATAGAACTTGTATTTGATGCACCAAATGGTGATGTTGTATTACTACCACCAAATACAGAAGTTGCTGGTGTAGTTGTTGAAGTATTACTACCACCAAATACAGAAGTTGGATTCGTAGTGGTTGTAGATGACCCACCAAAAATATTTGGAGCTGTTGAAGTATTACTACCACCAAATATAGATGGAGTTGTTGTTGTTGTAGCTGTAGTTGGTGGTGATGTAGTTGTAGCACCAAATGGTAAACCAGAACCAACTGATAACATATTAAGTGGGTTACTAGCAGCTTTTTCCTTATCAGCTTTATCCTTTGCTTCCTTTGCTTCCTTTTCAGCTTTTTCTTTATCAGCTTTTTCTTTTGCTTCTTTATCAGCCTTCTCTTTAGCTTCAATATCAGCCTTCGCTTTTGCTTCTCTATCAGCTTTTTCTTTTGCATCCTTTTCAGCTTTATCCTTTGCTTCTTTATCAGCTTTTTCTTTTGCCTCTTTATCAGCTTTTTCTTTTGCATCTCTTAATGCTTTTTCTTTTGCTTCTCTATCTAATCTTTCTTTTAATTCTCTATCTTGTCTTTCTTTCAATTCTTTTGCATCTCTTTCTTGTTTATCTCTTGCTTCTTTTTCCAATCTTTCTTGTTTATCTCTTGCTTCTTTTTCTAATCTTGCTTTGGTTTCTATTTCTTGTCTTTCTTGTAATTCTTTTTGTTGTCTTTCACGTAATTCTTTTTCTTCAATTTTTTGTTTTTCTTGTCTTAATTGTGCTTCTTTTTCCAAATCAAATATTTTACCATTTACATTGAAACTACTATTGTTATTGCTATTGTTGTTGTTACTATATGATGATGATAAAATTGGATTTGAAGGTTGAACATAATAATCCTGATCATAAAATTCGCCATCATCTTCATCATCATATTCACCATCATCTTCATCATCATCTTGATAATCATCATATGATTGATTATTATTTACAAAGTTTGTAGAAGAGAATGAAACATGATTTGAAGGAGTAATAATTTTTGGAGATGGTGTTGTACGAGTGTTTGTACTGCTTGTGGTAGTTGTTGAAGTATTACCTTTAATTGGTGTAATATTTGAAGTGAATCTAAAACTTGAGTTTGTGAAAGCATCATCTTTTGATAAACTAATACCTTTTAATGCTGGTTCAATCATTAAACTACTATTATTATTTTCATAATAATCATCATAATCATCTTCTGGTTCATCAACAATTTCACTCTTGAAAAAGTTTGTAAAATCTGGATATTGTGGTTTAACAACTTGATTTGATTTTCTTTTTAATACTGATATTAAATTCTTATATCCATTTGATTTTAAAATATTAACTTCATGACGAATTGTTGGTGTTGTTGTTGTTGATTCTACTGTTGTTGCTGCATCTGTTGATGAAGATTGTTTATCATTTTCACCATTTAATAAATCCATACCATCTTTTAATGATACTTTTGATAATTGTAATTCAGTAAATTGATTAATGTCAAATGTATTTTTTAATTTATCCATTCTATCTTTTGATAGTTTTAATTTGTTTAATTTCTTTTCAATTTCACCAATTTCATTTCTAAGATTATTTTCAGTTTGTGAAATATTTGAAAGTGCTTGATAAATTAATGGTATACTATTAATTACAATTGGTTCAAAATTTGGATTATTTGTACTATTGGTGGTATTGGTGGTTGAATTATTATTTGTAAATTTAAAATTTTCAGATTCAAATTTTTGAATTTCCAATGATAAATTACGATATTGATTTAATAATTTATCTCTAGTTTCCAATGTTGAAGGATCTAGTTTTCTATTTAATAATAGTTGTTTATAATTTGGTTTATTACAATCTTTTAAATGTGATTCTAAATCCAACGAGAGTGAAAGATTCTTTAATACTTGAGTTTTCAATAGAGATGATTGTTTTTCATTTTTGTTTGTTTCAAGTTGTAATGAATTTATAGTTTGTTGAAATTCATCCAATTCAATCAATGTTGTACTGTGATTTGCTAAATACCCATTTTTAATTGTTTGAAATATTTTTGTACCTTCGTGTGAATTCTTTCTAATTGCTTGATAATAATTTTCAATTGATTTTAAATTCTTTTTAATTTGAATTGAAATTGGTGAATTTGAATTGTAAACACTTGTATTTTCAAATTTGACAATATGTTTTTTCAATGTATTTGAATATTTTTCATTTAAATTAATAATTGATGAATTTGGTGATGAATTGGTTGTTGTAAATGATGTTTGATGTTGTAGTGTTGTTGATACTGGTGCTGTTGATATTGGTTTTTGTTGAAATATACTACCACCACCATTAAATGTTGTTGATTTTATTGGACTAATAACTGGTATTGATCTTGGTTTTTGTAATGGTGGTTGTTGAGAAGTACTTTGTTGTTGTTGTTGTTGTTGAGTTAATTGTGGTTGAGTAGTAATAGTTTGTTGAATTGGTACAGTTGGAGTGAATGTTGATTTTGTGTTGTTAAAATTTGAAATTCTTAAATTACAATTAATGTCCAATATTAAGATAACTGGTGTTGAAGGATAGCAAGTTACCAATTGCATACCAAGTACAGTTGATACATCCAAAGTAATAGTTTTTTCATCATCCAATGTATATTTTATCCATTCTCTTTTCGATGTATCCAATTGAATGATATCAGGAGAAAAACCTTTATTTGAAATCATTACTTGAACATTCCAATCTTTAATATAATCACATACATGAATTGTAGATGGACAAGTACCATCTGTTTCAATTGATAACGCAAATGAAACTACATCTTCTTGGTTATCAATATCTTTAATATCAAATAAAAATGCAACAGATTCATCAAATTTATCATCTCTAATCTTTGTATATTGAACTAATAAATAATCATTTGAAATTATATTCATTGATGAAGCTGTAATGTTTTTATTGAAAATAATGTGTGTATTAGTGAAGTGTTGTCTGAAACACAAATATATCACATGTGTTTATATTATTATAATGAATACATACCATAATATTGATATTCATCATCTTCTTTATCATCTTCATTTTCAATTACGGGTAGTTCAATTGTTGAAATTTCTGTATTTGGATCTTTTGGGTCAATTAAAAGTATTTCACCATCATTATCTGCCATTGCTATAAATATTTGATTTGAATTTGGTTTCCAACATACTTCAGATACAGTATAGTGTATTTTATTCAATGTTCCATCCAATAATTTTGTAAAATAACATGATCCCTCCGTTGTTACTATAGCAATCATATCATTTGTATAATTCCATCTAATTGTTTCAATTGGTGCATTTGTTTTATTATTAATTTCAAAAACTGGTTTTAAATTATTCCAATTCTAAAATAATATAAAGTAGGTTGTTAGTATTATGTGTATATTCGTTATGTGTATATATTTGTTTGTTATCATACCTTTGAAATTGAATCTTTAGTTGAATAAACTTTAAAAGATGTATTATATGCTATTGAGAAATAAAATTGATCAGGTGAGAATGATAAGTTTACTCTACGTGGTTCATCTGTTTTTACAAATTCTATAATGTTTGAAACACTTTTAAATGAAGGACATGATAATAAAGTTGCTTTGTTTGATTGTTGTTTAATGTAATTTAATAATGTATCAATTGGAGAAACACATAAACTATTTAAATCTGGTGAAACCATCATAACAATTCCAAATAAATTTGATACTGCCAATAGCTTTGAACTGGTATCAATTACATAATTGTCATATATATTTGATTTACCGTCATTTTTAAATGAAACATATTCTAATCCTTCGGTGAACTGATTAAATTGTAAAAACTTTATTTCTTTTTCATTAATTCCATTCATTCTATAGAATTGTGAATTATATATGTAGAAAAGTGAAAAAATGAAAAAAAGAAAAAATTTTTTTTTTTTTTTTTATAATGTTGAACTGTAAAAATTTCAAAAAATGAATAATTTTATAATTTATTATTACAATTTATTTGTTTGTATTATTATTACTTGTTATTACTTATTGTGGCGAAAAGGAGGTTGGGAAAATGTTCGTATTATTTTTAAAGAAATTTAATGGATCATATTTTGTTTTTAATTCAATTAATCTTGAAGTATGACGACCATAAATGAGGTTGATTGGTTGTGTATCATCAGTTGTATTTGAATAATCACCAGAACAAAATGGTTTCAATTGGTTATGTATTTTATTTGTCCAATCAATGATGGAAGGTTTATGTTGATCAGCGGGGATAATTGAAAGGAATATAATTTGATATTCAGCATTTCTATGGGCAAATGAAGAATCAGGATTATCTTTTCTAACTTGACCACCTAAATGAGTTAGGAGTATTGCACATGATTTAGTTGGATGACTTTCATAACCATTCATAATAGTTGTTACAATTTCACGATTTAATGGTACTTTAATGAATGGACCTCTTTGATAATACTTTAATCCATGTGGTACTTTATCATCTATTAACTTTTGTAATTGTACGTATGGTACACTATCAATTTTAGATACTACTGGTGATCCAAATGATGCAATCTTTTCAATGTATGGTTTACCTTCTTCAGTTGTACCATTGTAAATTGCCATTACAAATACACCTTCTGGTGTAATTGACATTGCACATGATAATTCATTTGGTATATCTTCATTTGATATATATTCTGCTAATTGAGTTAATGGTTCAATTGCATTTGCATGTGGATACACAAATGTACCTAGATATACATTTGTAACTGGATGAAGATCAAATGTAAATTCTGTTACCACACCAAAGTTACTACCTGCACCTCTAACTGCATATAATAATTCTGCATTTGTATCCTTATTTACGATATGTATATCGCCTTTATAATCTACCAATGTAACTTGTGTTAAATTATCTGATGTTAATCCCTAGTATATAAAATGAATTTTAGTAAATGATGATACTGTTGTGTCAACTAGGTATAAATATAAAACATACTAATGATCTTGAAAGATGACCTATGCCACCACCCAATGTTAATCCTGCTAATCCTGTATGTGAAACATGTCCACTTGGTGTTGCTAATCCATATTTTGCTGTCTCTGCATCAAATTCACCCAATGTACATCCTGCTTCAACTACAACTGTTTTATTGATCTCATCAACTACAACTGATTTCATTGGTGATACATCAAGTAATAATCCATTTCTTGATATTGATTTAATACCATGTCCACCCTTAAATTATAATATAATGTAGAGTGTATGTATTAGTAAATTTATCATATGATTAATATACAGCATTGTTTATTTTACACATACAGCTTTAATACCAAGTTCTATTTCACATTCTCTTGCAAAGTTTACACTCTTTACTACATCATTTACATTCTTTGCATATACTATTAACAATGGTGTATTTACAACATCAATATTCCAACGTTTACCTAAACTATAATTATACTCTTCACTACCTTTTCTTAATACACGTCCTTCAATTGATTTACAAAATTCATTTACAATTTCAGCTGCTCCACATGCTCCTCCTTGTTGATGTTGATGTTGGTCCATTGTTATTTTTAATATTAGTATTACAAAATGAATGAAATTTTTTTAATACCAGTTCACCCCAATTTTTTTTTTACAAAAAATAAATTGCATTTCAAACAAAAAATGAATATCTTTTTTTTTCATATGTTTTTATAACATCACCAAAATCATTAAATGCATTTTACATTTTTCAGCAAAGATTGGTTTGTTACAATTTAATTTTTTGTTTATAATATTTTTTTATAAATATCAAATTTGGAAGATATTATGGTTAAATCATTAATATTATAGTTTTTACAAGAATTTATCCAGACAGTTTAACGATGGTTAGTTTTTTAAAACCATAAATAAATTTCTTTTTAAAATTACATAACATCGATAAATGCAATAATCATTTTGTTTTTAGTTTAATAAAAAAAATAACAAACCAAAATTTAAATTTTGAATTATTTAATAATTTCAATAACAACAAAGGTTTAAAAATTTATTCCAATTTCCAAAAATGATTGTAAATTTAGTTTAAAAATATAATTACGGCCAAATCCATCTTCTTTTTCATTTGATTAGAAAAAAAACGAGGTGAATTTTTTGTGTTAATACCCTTATTTGGTGGTGTTTTTATTAGTTAATTTACAAAACCCTGAATTACATTATTTAGTAATAGAGGGGTTAATTTGTTTTTAATTGTTTTTAAATTTTTGTTGTTTTGTTGATGTTATTTTGATTTGTTTTGTTGATGTTATTTATTGATTAATTTTAAAGTAGGTCCGAATTGAGCAGTATGGAACTAAGTGTTCAGGAATAACATTCTTCATTAAATTGTTGTTCCATTTCTTACTAACTTTTTCCAAAATGTTGTGGATCCTGATTGTGTTGTTGACAAATTGAGTATGATCATTGCATTCCTGCTCTTTTCTTACCAATCTTGTTACAATCTTGAATATACGATCCCAATCAGCTTCTTTGGCATTCTTTAGCCTGTATTCTATTTGAACAGTTGAAATATTGACCAGTCTATCTTGAAATTTAGCTGAATTCCTTCTGTACCATACTACTTCCATAATTGCTGCTGCTGTAT